>CM076653.1:1232213-1408103 GCA_038496675.1 Rachycentron canadum
CAGATATATATATATATATATATATATATATTTCACAATTTTCAATATAGATTTTCTCTTTACAGAGAAAACGCAGTGCTTATAGCAAATCAGATCACAGTGCTGGAATGTAAACTAAATTTTGAAAGTACTTTACTTTTACTTTGAGTAGGCTATTTCTATTTTATCCACAATTTACAAAATATTACACTACACACTCCATATTTACACTGTTTAACAGCTTTACCCAGCAGGGAAGATTGTTACAGATTTAATTTCTCAACAGAATATACATTACATACAAAATTAGCTCCATTTCATGCCACTTACAGATCAGTATTAGTAATTCATTAATAAATTATATAATTTCTTTCAAAGAGGCATTTTTTGGAAAATGGGTACTTTTACTTTTAATATTTCATACACTTTACTGATTTCTGTATTTTTCACATTTCATATTTAGTAACTGATTCAGACAGGGTTGGAAATGAACACTCACCAATTGACTGTTGGTGAGTTGTAGGTTTGTCTGTTAAGTTTGTTGATGATTTTAACAGTTTACGTTCTTCAGATCAGATTTATGTTAAGTCAAATTGTTTGATAAAAGCCTGAAATGATCCTGGTTAAGGTTGGGATCCACCTGCCAGTGTTGCAATGTAAAATAATAGTACGTGACAATACTCAGTACATTTGCATAGTTTTAGGCAGTAGTTTAGCCTATTTATAATAGATGTGTGTTGTTGTGAGATGCGTGCATCAGAATCCAGGACAGTTGTCATGGGGAGCTGACTGATGGTGAAACAACAACAGTTGATCGTACTGAATGTTTCTGGCAAGGAAAAGTAGTACTGTTCCTTTGTGTCTTCTCTCTTCCCTCCTCTCTCCTTTCTCCTCTCCCCTCTTGTGCCTTGTGTTTTCTTTCCTCTCTCTTCCTTCCTTTTGCCCCATCTCTCCCTCCTTTGCCCCCCTCTCTCTCCTTCACTGCGTTCCCCTCCTCTGCAAATCTATATGCAATCATCCCACTGCAGCAGTCTAATTTAAATGTGGAACAAATGTTGTGACAGACTAAAGCTGGATAGAAGTCCTTATCCGCAGAGTGAGAACTGAATTATCCTGCTTGAGTGAGCTGCTGACACACACACATTGAGAGGAGGAGAGAGAGAAAGAGAGACAGGGGGAGAGGGCACAAGTCTCATCTGAATTAAACCAACCTTTCTCCCTGTGTATTAGTCACCCTGGAAGCCAGTAATTCCTTAATTCTACTATGGAGAGACATTCACACATATTCTTTGACTTGAATTAATTCAAGTTTGGTCTTTCCTCAGTGGTCCACGTGAGCCACGAGGACACCTGTGGAAGAACATTTAAAGGGATACTGGATTTAGTATCACACTTCCATAAAGGTGAAATACTGACCAAATGTCTCATGAAATGGTGTCTTTACTTCCTGCTTAAAGTATGATTTAAACAAAGTGCTTGTCAGATGTTTGACAAGAATCTGAAAACCAACACACCCAGCACTTTTCCAAGGTCAGAAGTGGAAGCAAGCAAGCAGCTCTGTTTTATGTTTTTGTTTTTTTAATCTATTCTTCACACAACTACTTCTGTCACTGGTACAAAGCGCCACAGCATGAATGATTACCACACTTTTGACTGTGACCATTTGGCACAGATATAAATACTTCATATGTGGTTTGTTGGCATGTTCAGTTCCATGCATACGTGGTCTTTCATGTGATTTATTTATCAGTCTTTACAGGCCAAAAAGCAGACTTGCTGGAAAAAAGGTTTTACTTGACTGATTCATTTTTTTAAATTACACTTATTAATACAGCACAATGTTATCACCAAAGATTTCTGTTTTCTAGAAAGAGCAAGAGCATATTGAACCTCCAAAAATGCTGGACACATCCATTGATGCAAATTTATGATGGCTATGATTTAACCCTTATTAACTGCTAAATGGCTGCATCCTTGAAAGGTTTATACCACCAGTTTGTATCTGAGGCTGTCTGTAACACACCAAGAGCAGACCAAGATAGCCCTGAGGACATCACTGTGGTTATTTCTCAAACTTCAGAATGATAGATAATATTGTTGTTGTTTTGTTTTTGTTTTTGTTTGGTTGGTTTTTTAGACTTGTGTAAATTGCAAGCATTACTGTTGCATAACTGTCACATTGTTCATAAAAAAAAATAACCATTACACTTCTATGACAGAAGAATTTCAAGTTTCCTTTAAGTTTGCATGTGGCTTGCAGCTCATGAAATGATATTTCATGCCAGATTGCAACCTGGGAAATGTAGGGAACTGTTCACAAACTACAAGCACTAAAGGGCTAAAGGGCTGTACAAAGCAATCAATTTCCTCATGAAATAGATCCTGTGATGTACTGAACATCACTGACTGATGCTCAGTAACACAGGGACGGGAAGTCCAATCATATTTTGTGTTTGGTGAAGGGATGGTGAGAGTAGTTGGGTAAATCTATGGTTTTATTTACAGTTTTTTTTTTGAGCATCTCATGGGGCTAATGGAAACCAGTTTCCATAAAAAGGTTTTGAAAAACAACAATAACTTCCCAAAAAAAAGATAATCTTGCTCCAAAATGGGTCCCAGCAGCAAAGCTTGCTCTAATTGTTCACTGCAGACAAAACAGTTGTTTATCAGAGAATCCATGTTGTCGCAAGCCAGAGTGTTTTTATTTTGGGTCATTCAGTCTGGATGATCCAGATTGCTGCTGTTACAATAACAACACATCAATGTTTCATAGTCTGCAATGCAGAGATAACGCTTCTGATAGTCACACAGAAATCTGTGTGTGATTGAGTGTGTGAGTTTTTTGCATGTAAGTGACAAATGGAGGCAGAGAATGAAGGATGGGAAGTGAAGGAAACCATTGGGGTATTTGTCATGAACACATTCAAATATATCCATATAACTCAATTTCCATTAACAGTTTTTTACTTCTACAATCATCCTCAAAGTCAGACTATTATTTCTGGTCATCCCTGAGCTGCACACCAATCCTGTTTCATAACAGTCTGATTTATTCTGCCAACAGGGACAATGATAAGAAAGTTGATAGTGCTGCCAAGTCCTCAAAGAGCAGACTACAGAGGACACAACATGAAACATTCAGCAGAAATTGGCAACTGCTTTTTTAGTGTATATAAATCAATTAGATGTACAGTCCCTGGAATGAAACACATTTTCCAAGGCTATGGGCCCATTTTCCAGTTCAGAGCTCCTGGTACTGTTGTGTACTGAAATGGAGCTCATTTGGGTGGAAAACCCCAAACAAGGACATTAGATTTCCATAAATTCAGAAGCCAAAAAACAGGAAGTAGTGATTATCATCAATGTTTCCTGCAAGTACAGGGAGATTCTAATATTATTACTGTGAATACTGCAGTGGTTTCCAAGTTTAGATTTTTTTTTAATAAAAGATTCACCAACAGTGAAGCAATATGTACAACAATGTGTCCTATCAACACAGCAGCATTTCTAAAATATATATTTATTATATTGGGGTCATAAACTTGAATGGAGGTTGCAGTGTCACTCTTCACATTAACCATCATTTGGAATCGTGTTTATGCCCACTTATGTCTCCACTAACTGCTGAGGGACATATATGCCTCTTTGGCTGCTAATTTAACTCCAACATAACCTAGTCCGTCATTTGGTGCTGATTTAGTTGAGGTGTGAGCAGTGAAACTGATTCATAACCAGAGCAGTGGGGAACTGCAGAGTTGGTGATGAATATTGTTTCCACAACGAGTTCTCTGAAAGTGACTTTTTCCACATTTAATGTGGCCAACCAAGCATCCTCACCTCCAAATATGCCCCTATTTGAGGCCTAATATCCCTGTAATGGAAGAGTAATTAAATTTATTTTATGTAATATGTTTTCACCATGGTGTATTTAGAATGGAAATTGACTGACTACTTCACTGTTGAAGAAAGATGTGTAGTACTAATTTCAATGTGGCCAGAACCAGTATCCATGCATCATCCATTCACCACCCATTATTTTAAATAAATATTAAATTAATGAAAAAGCCAGTAAGGCACTTCTCATTGGTTTCACTGATTTGCTGTGGTTGTTTTTGGCTGAGTTGGTATCTTTAATGACAAAACATGGTTAATGTTTTTGTGAGACTCAACTGAATGAGTGTTTCTATTTACGCAGCTGTCAGACAACAGAAACAACAGACTATGTCAAGGCCAGCACCTGGTTTGTGTTATGTTATGAAACATAAAATGAAACTAATCGCAGAAAGTTACAGGTGACAGGAACATCTATTCCCGGAGGAAGTACCGTACATTAGTGATGTGTGTTTGTTTATAAGGTCTACAGCTGCTGCTCTGTGCGTGTGTGTGCGAGTGTGTGTCAGATGCAGGTATGTCACTTAACCGAGCTGAGTTCTGTTTGTAACATTATGCCGAATTCTGTGGATGATTTTGTTCCTGTGCTTTGTTTACCCCAAGGCACCTACACACAAACACGCACACAGGTGACTGTCGCTTTCTGCCATGTTGTTTTCCCCGGGGCAATCACAGAGCAGCAACACACAGGACACAGATGCACACAGATGTACACACCATCCATCACTGGTTTGCATGTTTCCCTCCATGCGTCTTTTAACTCTTTAACAAACAGACAGGTTATCATACTGACAATTTATTATCTGCCTGCCCATATATCATTTGTGTACTCAGTGGTGTTCAGTATTATGGTGGCACAGTTAAGGAAAACAACAAGATTTTCAAGCAAACTGAATTGACCCAAATTGGTTTAGCTGGAAGGAGAAAAAGAAGATAAGCTCATTAAATTTAATTTTAGTCATTTGCTGGTGATGTGGACTAGGTTTCAAGCAAAGACATAAGCTATAGTAGGCTATATCCTTTTACCTTTTCAGAAAAATGTTAAATATGGTGAAAGGTAAAGGTAAGATGCAGCACCAAACCACATTAAAATATTCTCTATTTGCTTTTTCTTGTTTTCCTTTCACATCTTTTTGGTCATCCTTTACATCTTTGTCGTCTGCCACTCTATTCATTTTTATTTCGTCTTCTCCTTGTTTGTGTGTGTGACCATGACTAACAGGTCGCTGCTGTTCAGCAGTGCAGCCAATCCCTTTAGGTCCTAGTCTCTGCTGCTTGTTTAGTGACCTTGACAGCCTTTCTCTGTCCCTCTGAGTCGCACTATTCCCCCTCTCTCCCCTTTTCTCACCCACCCCTTTAATGCCTTTTTCTCTTTTTTCCCCTTCCTCTGTCTCTCTTTCCATTTTTCCTCTGATCTCCTTTCTTCTCTGTTCTTTCTGCGGCCCTGGTCTTTCCTCTTTGCTCCATGTTTAGCAACCTTCATTGCCTTTTTCCATCCCTCTAGGTCAAATCATCTCTACTCACTGTCTGTCCTCTTTTCTCTCATCCCTCTTCTTCATCTCAATGAATGCCAAATTTTTTTCTCTCACTTCTTCTGTCCTCCTTCAATTCTCCCTTTTCACAACCAATGATTTGTGTTATTGTTACAAATTCAGATACAAACTCAATGCAATGTCTGCTGGAATGTGTCAGTATCGAGTAAATGTTAGCTGCTTTGCTGAACCCCTCAGGTTCATGTTGCAGATCTCTAGCATAGTTAAACTCTTGTATTTTGACAAAAACAAATTAGTTTTTGTCACATTCAAGTGATTTTTATTAATTCATTCAAAATTTCTACTTTTATTTTATCGCTGAAATGTTTGATCATTTTTTATGTATTATGTTTAGTGATTTATTTTGCTCTCTTTTCAGGTTTTGTGAAATTTATTCATTTATCTTTTATTAACCACCTACACTCTTTGTTTTCTGCTGAGAAAAATAGCATGAGTGTGGTTTGTTAATACCTGTAATGTACAGTTAAATTAATGACCTGAGGGCACTGAAAATTCAAACCATGCCAAGCAATACTGATAGATACTCTGAGTGTTTGATTGCTGTATCACATTGCTAAGGAAAATTTGACTTCTCATCTCTAAGGATCCAACAGTGTGAATCTCTTGTTTGTTCTGTCAAGGTTACACATGTTGTTTTTGTATCATGACATGAGCACCAACTCTTCTAGTCTTAACACCTGCTGCCATTTCCTACAGTGTAATGTGTTTGATTTTGCCTGAACAGTCACTATGAGAAGCGGCTCTATTCAGGCTGCCGTGACTGCGTTTTTCTCCTAGCGAGTGTTGTGACTCCCACTTGGAAATAAACTCTGAAACCACTTCTAATATCGTCTAGTGTAAGATCAGCATGAGCCAGCAAACTCTTTGACTCACCTCCTACCATTTGTCTATCTCCTCCCCCATGCCCTCTCCATCCCTTTTCTCTCCTCTCTCCAACCTCCCCACATCTCTTTTCTCTCATCTTATCCTCTTTCTATTTGCACCTCTTTTCTTCCCCTTCTTTCTGCCTCTCTCTATCTTCGTCCTTTCTTCTCACTTACCCCTTCTTCCTCTGCCTCTCCCCTCCTCCTTCTCTCACTCGTCTCCTAATCCCTCCTCTCCACCCTAATTTAAACTCTTTGAAGCCTTCAATAAGGCTCCATAATAAGCTTCTCCCTCTCCAGGCAAGGAAAGGGAGCTGCCTCCCAGTTGCATTCTGCCAAAGTGTGAGTGCTGGCATGTTTTTGTGTGTGTTCTCTGTTTATTAGTGTGTCTGCTTGTGAGCTTTCATGCCGGTGTTTGTGCATATAACATGTACAAGTGTGTGTGTGTGTGTGTGTGTGTGTGTGTGTGTGTGTCTACACTTGTGTGTGTGAGTAGTGTGAACCTAAATGCTGAGCAGAGAGCCGTGAGGGGAACAGAAGAGCATATTGTGGAACACATCAGGATATAACTCCACTGCAGATTAAACTGTATAAGTAGGTTATTGATGCAAACCGTTCTGCAGCATCTAGAATTCACTTACATATTATTGAATTGAATTGGATTGAATTCAACTGAATTGATAAATTTAAGATACAAAAGGAAATCAGAAGAAAAGCAAGTTCTCCATTAAAGAGACATTGCCAAAGCCTAACTTAAGGCTTTGGCCAGTTTTCCAACAGATGAAGATCTGTAGACAATCCCAAACTGGGTGACACGACTTACGTATATTCACCCTCATGCATCCTTCGGCCACTTTAAATGAGTCTCTGCAATTTTTAACATGAAAACAATACACCTTTGACTCCTTTCACCCAGTGCTGAATCTACAGGTTTGTTTTTATATAAGACTGTAACAAAACACAGCATTGGCATTTTTTAAAACAGCTCAAATAATGACTCATGTCCCAAGGAGGGTGTAGTGTAATTGACCCATTTTCTACCGCCAGTCAACTTTGCCTTTATTCTCAGACTGAGGACCCACACCAATGTGAGGAGAGACCTTATCACAGTCACTATATCTAGACCTATCATGCCTCAGCCC
Source organism: Rachycentron canadum (assembly GCA_038496675.1). NCBI lineage: Eukaryota > Metazoa > Chordata > Actinopteri > Carangiformes > Rachycentridae > Rachycentron > Rachycentron canadum. The sequence continues at coordinate 1,239,642 of CM076653.1, forward strand.
CGGTATGGTGCTCCTAAAAGTGTTTGACACTTTAATCATTGATGTTTTTGAAACTTATTTCCCATCATCACTCACTCTTTTATCACCAAGCACAGTGTAGCCACAGTATTTTGGTGTAACACCACAGGTGAAGGTCTGTTTGCTCTGAAAGAAAGCACAGCCCCAAAGAGTAGCTAAACTACAACGGTTGCTGTGCCAATCAATGTCCATCAGAGCCAGAGCTGTTAAACACCCACTTGAACTGCAGTCATTTGACCTGGGTGTGGTTGCTGATTGTAACCTCTTCCTTTGTCAGTAAAAGTCAGATGTTAGCAGGTCTTAGCACGTTTTTCGATCAGTGGAAATGGGCTTTAGTTGACTAAATCTAGCCAAACCACACCATAGATGTGGGGACACTGTACGTGAATATTTTTTGTAATGAAGGCACTGACAAAACAACACCTGTCCTGCAGAGGAAGTCATGAAGTGTATATTACCAGAACATTAACCTGAAGCTGTAAAGGAATATGAAACACAATTTATGCCTGTGTTATGTTATGATATCACCTATTCCTCTGATTACACTTTGTATTTGAGGAAATTACCACCGTGGGCATCTCCTTTGTGTGGTGGTGTTCTTGGGTCCAGGGGGAGTCTGTATCATTGGTGATGACAACATGTTTACACTCTTAGCAGGTTACCTTTGTCTACTGCTGTTTTCTTTGAGCTATAATAGATTAGTCCACTCGTCTCAACACACACACACACACGTACATACACACACACACACACACACACAGCATACAGGTTAGTCTTTGTGTAGTTGTGAGGACCTCGCCCCTTACCTTAACCTTAACCATTTCAAATAAATGCCTACCCTCACCCTTTATCCTGACCCAAATCTAATTCTAATCCTAACCCTAAAAACCCTCATTCAGCCCTTTGAGGTTGTGAGTTCTGGCTAAAATGTCCCCAGGATGCCAAAATGTCCTTACAATGGTGGTGTGAACTAAATTTTTGTCCATGCAACCTTACAACGATATCTACACATACACACACACAAAACAGGCACAAAGCCTTTAGCACTGCTCTGACACACATAGACACATACACAAACAAACCAACACACTGAATATGTGCATATTTACACACATATTCACACAGCATACAAACACACACATTGCCCACTGGCTCGCAGTGCAGAGACAAACACACATACACACACATCCTGCTCCATGGGTTTATCTTCATGATGATAAACAGACTGCTTGGTAGTCATTACCGCTAGCTTAACTGTTTACACCCGTTAATCAAATTAGCAAGTCACACACCCAAATGCACACACACACAGACACAGAATTTTACAAACATGCATACAAATGTAAGGTGAAACACTAGAGAAACACTCATGAACACACACACATGCAGAATGGCATAGGAGATGCACACAGACACACACAGGAGATGTAAGCATAGAGAAGGGCTCAGAGTTTCATCAGAGATTAATTATCTGTGTCCTAAAGCAAGAGGCACAGGCAGAGACAGAAAGGTGGTGAAAACAGGAACTGATCTCCACACTTCTGTAGGTAGAGAGATATAAATGAGATAAGCACAGAACAATGGTTAGAAGCCAGTGGGTGGCAAAGAGACAGACAGGAACGAAGATACACGCAGAACTTGAGCTTCTACTTCTACTTTTTGTCTTAAAACTGAAATCTCAGAATACTCCCAAGTATCCCAGCAAATACCAGACAAACAGTGACAACCAGAGCAGGGAGCCTGGAGGCTATAAGAGAGCTTTTAGTATCTGGTTGTGTCTGCATGTGTTGTCTTCAGGCCAACTTTTTGAGGCAACAGTGATGGGAAGTTTTGTTTCCACTTTCCAGTAAGGGTGAAGGGGGGCAATAAATCAATAGGTATGATGCAATGGATCGGTATATAATGAAAAATGGACAATAGTTGGTTGAACAGCCCACATACATTATCTTAGAAACTGACCATGCAACAGACATGAGCCATTACAGTGTATTAAAGCGCCTCTTAGAGATGACTGACCCCAGTAAACTGACTGCAGTGCATTTCTGGCTAGGACCGGGCTGTGTGGTGGTCTATAGTCTCTAAAGGAATAACTCTTGCCAAGAGTTGCAGAAGGAGATCAATACCACTCTCAGTCCTGTCTGTTAAATATAAGGCTCCAACCAGTAGAAAGTTAGTTTAGTTTGCCTGACTATGTTCAAAGGTACCATCTACCAGTACATCTAATGTGTATTTTATGTGTATAGTACAGGGAGAGAGATGGGGGGCATGCACAAAGGCCACGGGTTGGATTTAGACTTGTACCGCTGCCGTTAGGACAAAGCCTTTCATGGTGTTCTCTCTACCAGCTGAGGCACCAGAGTAATCCAGCTCCTCTCATAGCTTGTAAACAAGACTGTTAGGCAGCAAATGATTTCTTGGTCAGGTGCAATTGTTTCCTGGATTGGTTTACCACTTTGTTTTTTTTCTTTGTCACCAATGGTCAGAACCAGCCAAACTTTTAGTTTTCAAATTACCGTGAGCTAACCTATCCATGTTTGATCTGTAGCTTTATATTTAACGGACAGATATGTGAGTGATTTTCATCTTCTCATTTAATACTCTGCAAGAAATCAAATAAAGGCATGACCTTCACCTGACAAAACTATTTCACCCCAAGGTCCATTTAGTAGTTGCTCTGATCTTCATCAGCACATATTCATATATCATGTCTTATCATCGAAAGCTCCAGAAACGGTACAGAACCGATTCTGACCATCAGATGATATTGTTTTGTCAACTATGAAAGTTTTTTGGGATTAATGTGGACAAATGATTATGAGCAGAACATTTAAGGGTATTAGTGAAAATGATTTGCTGACAAGAAGACAAGAAAACTGCCATTTTCTGTTTATAAGTTTAGTGTAGTGGAAACAACAACCATGTAGAAACAGTCTATGGGTTAATTGAGTCCATGGAGACAAAAGGTTAAAGCCCAGTGAGAGAAACTGACCTGATGAGTATCAAAAGAACAGTTCTCATCGTGGCAAAGAACCAAAGAAAACTAATCGCTGGGAGAGAAGAGTGTGAAAGATGCAGAGAAAGAAGGTGGATAGACACACAGACTGACAAATTGAATGCAATTGTATTTTTATTGCTATATACCTGTATATCACCATAGTCTATGATAACCAATAGATGCATTACAAAAAAATCCTTGTGTCAGCAAATTGTGAAGAAAAATGAAAACGTTTGTCACAGCTCGTCACTGTTTTATCAGGAGCTTTGTACCACACACTCGCAGAGAAATAATGAGTTTGGCAAGTGACTCAATCCAATAACAAAAACAGAATTTACGCTTTCTATTTTTTCTTCAGCTTTCCATAAGCAAGGAAATGAAAAATGGATTTTAATTGTTTTACGATTAGCACAAAAAAGGGAAAAAAGAAAACAATTAGGCACATCTCTAGTGATGTCACTGTCTCCAAGATGGTGATGCATCAGTTTACAGTGAATATTGGAAGTTGTTCAATAGAGGAACTCTGGCTGACTGTTACACTATTTCCCTCTGCAGTCTAATTGTTCTGTGAAGATTAATGGAGAGTAGGAGACACTGTGTGTGTGTGTGTGTGTGTGTGTGTGTGTGTGTGTGTGTGTGTGTCTGTAGGCTGTGAATTCATGCTGTGTAATGCCAGTGTTTTGTTTTTTTTTTATAGCTATGGTTTACATGGTTTCCTTACACAGAGACAGTGAGAGGATGAGACTAACTAAAGCAGCTAAAGCTGAGATTAGCAAGCAGCCATCTACTCTATGATCCCATCTTACAACAGCTATACACTGGCTTTATCACAGCTGTACATTATAAATACACACTTGACTGTTTCCATACACACACACTCAGAGACAGATTAGCTGGAAGCCATTCATTTGTGATCCAATCTTTCAGTCAGTGACTTGCTGCAGTGACTTTCAGTAACGCCATACGGACTGTTAGATAGATTCCCAAATCATACAATATGTACACAGACTGAAACTTGTTCACAAACTTGCATACATCTCACACAACCTCTAAAGAAAAAGGCATCTGCAGCAACAGTAAACAGTAAGATTATTTTACAGATTCTTGTAGAACATATCTCACACTACAAAGTTCAACAAGTAGTTCTGCTTTCTCTGCTTTCTGATCCCAGAGAATAACTTGTAGTGTAGTGCAGGTTGATTGATAAAAAATGAAGAAACCTGCTTTGTCTTCACACATCCCAGTGGAGCTGGGATTCAACAACTCGTAGGGAACTACAGCTCCAAATTATTAGTTTTTATAGTTACGTTTGGCTTATGATCAATGAGGTGAACAATTAAATAGAAAATTGTATCTCCCTGGGATGCTAATGTCATTAGAAACTTAAATCTAGTTATTCCTGCTACCTCATATATTAACTATTCAAGTTACCACATTTCACAACATTTTTTTTATACAACATGATTTATACATTTTGTTTTATAAATTTGTTCAATTTAAGTTTTCACTGACATTGTAAAATTTGTTCTTTAATACCTGATTAATATCTTGGAAAATAAATGCCCAATGATCAGAAAATGTAGGGGTAAGACTCCCTTTCACTGTTGCAAATTGCAGAATTGGGGAGGGTCATTGCTTATTTAAAATTATTAGTTGTTATTCATATTAGTGTGGGATGTTTTGTTTGTTTTTTTTTTCTTTAATGGTATATTATGTTTTACAATGTTGGGCATTGTGCATCTTTCAGGTGATGAGACTGCAGGTGATATTGTGGAAGTAAAACAATATGTATCATTATACTCTCAAAATATTTAGCTGTAGGCTACATAATTCTGAAATCAAGTGTTTTTACTTTATTCATTGTGATAATATTGTGTTGATGCTACATCTGTATTTGACAGTAGCAAAAATAAGACTTGACCTTCAAATAAACTAAAATGTAAAAGAATTAAAAACATTGAAAGACATTAAAAGTTCTGTAACTTAACCAAACTGCAGCAGCAAGTCTCACTAAAGTCCACAGGCAGCAGGAATCTGCAGTAATATCCACAGGCTAACTGAGTGTACTGATTGACGAATCCTGCAAGGCCCAAAGCTCCTATTCAGTCTCTTTAGTGTAGAGGCTGCAGTTCAGCATGGATGGGAAGTATCAAGGGCAGCAAGTATGTACAAGAGCTGGTATCAGCAGTTGCCGAGTTGAGTCAAGTAAACGTTTATACAGCATTTTAGTACCGAACTGTTTTAACAGCGAGTGTATAAATCTACGGTAAGCCCCAAGAGGAAATCTTGATTCCATCAGTCATCACCTGCACTGCCTAAAGCTAAACTTTGTAACACAACAGTCAAGTGAGTTTGAACACAATTGAAGGTTGTGATACTTTCATTTTTATGGCTTGAAGTAAGGTTGGTAAAATATAAAATCCAAAGAGGTGGGAGAAGGTGACGGCTTTAGTCTCTGTCAGACTTCAGAGAATGGATATGGCAGTTTCCTGGATGCAGTATGTAACCAGTGTAAACTCAATTCATAGGGAACTCATAAATATACCACTAGAAAAGATTAGTTTGCACATTTTGGGCAAGTACTAATTCATATGTGCATGAATGCTCTCAGACATAAGCATCCAGTTGAGTGTATATACACAGACTGTCAACTCACACTCATACACACAGACTGCAGGAAAGACAGAACCCCTGCCAAGTGTGGAGAAAACAAGCAGGGACAAAAAGGTACAAAAATGATGGATAAAACAGGAGCTGAGAGAACGAGAGGTAAAAAGACAGTAAATCTAGGGAAACAGTATGTGAGGGATAGAAACATGGAGGGAAAGGATGACTAAGGAACGAGAGGACACAGAGAAGAATTAGCAAATAAAACCTGCAGCAGATGAAAGAGAGTAAAAATGAGATAAAAGAAGAAGATAAGTTGTGCCTAAGAGCGATGCAAAGGCAACTGGACTTGCGTGAGGTTCTTGAAGATGATTCCCCTCTTATCTGAAAGGCTACTTCATTTCTGATAAAGAAGCTGAAGAAGCCTTTTGTGAGTGTAGCTCTTAGAGATACCACGACCTGGATGTCTGAGAATCTTCACAGACACTAACAGTTAAGATAACAGAGAGTGATATCATTAGACACAGCTTCTGTTAACACTTTAATGCCACTCAGGAGCTAAGTGGGGCTACGTTAGTCTACTTACTTAGATACAATCTGATTTTTGATTTAGAGGAAGAAAAACATACATGAAGATGATACTAGTGAACAGGAGAAGGTTCTTCCCTGTCTTCAAAATAAAACTCTGTTTCGGCAAATGCATCTTTCTTCTCTCTTCATCTGAAAATTGTCCATTACACATTTTATTTGTTTTCCCAACAGTAGCTTTTCCTTGCAATGAAGCATGATTGATTTTCATTGTTATGTTTAGGATGCTGACAGCATGGTAGTGGTTGATTTCAGGGAAAAAATGATGGTCATCTTTAATATTGAAAGTGTTTTAGTAGCTGAAAGGGCGGGCTGTGGTTGAAGCAAACTAGTACATACTACGTGTCCTTCGACTACCACTGATGATAAAAAGTGTTGGTCCAAATGGCCACATTCGATGATGGGCTGAATAGCCCACCATCATAAAGGAGGCTGCTCACTTTACAATCGCCTCTCCTCTAAAACAGTCATGGTGTTATAGTCGTTTGTATGCTGAGTGATGGGAGTAGCTGTGTTGAAGAATGCAAAACAAGAGCTTGACAGAGAAGTTCAAAGCCTTCCTCATGCGCTCACTTTCACATACCTGGGCAATCATTGCGTAAAGTTGGTGTGCATGTCAGATTTTCCTTTTCAGAAAGTTATGAACATTTTTAAATGCAGCAACCTGATTCCAGCATTAGAAATAAGTGGGAGAAGGAGGTTTTAGACACTTTAAGACCATCCACCAAGTAAACACGTTGCCCCTGTGCACATTGCAGGTGACAATTATGTATTGAACAAATATAGTTGGATGGTGTCACAGACTTGGTGTTTACTTTACCTGCAAATAATGTAAGTAGCAGAGTTGATGATCCCAGTTTCATGTCAAAATGAAGCTTGTTTCAGAGCAGATGATCCACAGAGTGTCATTTTATTTCCTCACCACATTCCAGAGAGCTACAGTCGGTGTGAATGGAGGGTGGAGGAGGGTAGTGGAGTGTCGGTGGGAGGCAGTCAGAAACAGAGATGTTGTGCTAATTGTGGTCTACCCCTGGTGTGGGTGGAAATGAGATCCTGAAATAACTACTTCCTGGTTCTATTTTCAGCTGAGGTCAGTGGCGGAGGAGTACACCACGCTGAGAGGTGTAATCTGGCTCTGTTGGTTTGACCCACACCTGCTGTGTATCCTTCACTAAAGCACCAGAGGGTGAGTGTGTCAGTGTGTGTAAGGATGCATGCATATATGCAACACATGTGTTTGAATATAAACAGGTAACTGTTAAAGCATGTACTTGTGTGTTTGATATTTGTTTGTGTGGATGACCTTGACTGGGAGTACAAACGCACAGTCGTGCCTCACTGGAAACACACATCTGTTTGTGTTTTGTTTTCTCTTCCACACTCGCAAACACACAAATCCCCTAGTTGCTCTCAGACTGTTTTGGACACATGTCATTTGGTAAACTGACCAACCACATACACGCGCATGCACACACACAAACACATGTACTAGTACTTCTGTGAGGACAATCATTAACATACCACACCTAAACTGAGTTTGAACCTGAACCATAAAACAAAGTCTTCAACCTCAGACTTTGAAGGTGAGTCAGAAGTGAGGAGTGGCCAAAATGTCCCCACTCTCCCAAAATGTCTTCATTGATCATTGATCCCACTCTGTAGCATCTACTGGTACACACACACACACACACACACACATGCATGTATCACAAACATACAGCTCATACCTCACCCATTAACACATGCAAATAATTGCAATAATGTGCAATAACACACGCACACATAATACACCTTATCACACACACATATATATAAACAGAAATACAAAAATAGTTTAACCTTGCAAATTGACACATTTGCATATCCTCTTTTTCTCTGACACACAGACACACACACACACACACACACACACACACACACACACACACACATCTCACTCACACACTGGGGAGGCTTTAGTGTAGCATTGAGTCATCATGCTGCCTGTGCATAACTCCTCTCATCTCTTCCCTCCCCTGCTGGGTCCATAGCACTGCAAGTGAAGGTCACAAAAACATAGAAACCTACATGAGCGCTGTGTACCTGTGTTAACTGTATGCACACATGCATAGACATTCTGTTTCACTGTGAATGTACACATTCATAATGTTTGATCTTTTTATTATTATTATGTTATTTGCTTTTTTGCATTTATGTATATATCAAAAGTGTAATTGTGTGTATAATTATCTTTTCAAATATGTGGAATATGTGGCTGTAGTGTATATAACTGTAGAGGTGTGCATGCATGTGTGTGGCTGTAAGGGACCTGATTTTTCCCCTGCAGGCTGGTTTGAATCGATAGTGCTGGAAAGTGCTGAAATAGCAGCTTGACACACACACGCACACACACACACACATACACACACAGATACAGAGGGGTGACTCACTAGAGCTGAAAACATGAACAAGAATGCTGACTTCTGAAACAAGGCAAACAGAGAGGGCAAGAAAGAGAGAGAACGAAGCAGTGAAAAAGAAAGAAAAAAGAAAGAAGATCACAGCTTTGATTTGAGATTCATTTCTGCTTAGTAGTGCATCGCAGTAAGATTCAGTGTTGCTGCATTTCAAATGTTCTATACTTTATACTTGTGTGTGGGTGTGTGTCCATATCTGAGACTTGAGAGTCAGGAGGATACTGTGTCTATTAACATATTCCTCTAGTGGCACTGTTGCTCTCAGCTCTCTGTTGCCTCAACATTAAGAAGCATTTTTATGGCTGGTTCTGGGCAAATTTAACATTTTTGGTCATAAAAACTTTGGTTTACTACTAGGTCCAGGAAAAGAAATGCTTCTGTGATAGTTTGTTAATTTCCTGCTCAATCTTTACAGTTTAAGCTGTAAAAAAAAAAAAAAAAAACAAAAACGCTTAAAAACAATTCAAGTACATTAACTGTAACTTGTGATCTCTCTCTTTGGGGCAGTAGAGAGATTTGAGGAGGATTAACTCCAGACCATTTCAGTGATGCTGAACCAACAAGGTTACATATTGTACACTGTATTACATACAACATGATCATATAGGATTTAACAATGTGACAGTATATTGGGAAGCAGGTTCTTATCCTGTGTTTTCTTTTAGTTTCTAAAGTTTTATCAGGCTTTTTCTATATCATAGCAATGATACAGTAATTTACCTAAATGATGTAAATAGGTAGAAACAGGTTTCAAGCTAAGTCTGACTCACTGACCAATGACTTATATGTATAAGGACAAGACTTTGTACCGTGCCACTGATATCGCCTCTTTGTTTTCTCTTTTGTTTGAGTTGGGGTGAATTAGGAGATCTTAATTTTTAAATGCTATCATCCATTAATACAGTTTTGGGCACAGTGTTGCACTTTGCAGACTCCCTTGTTAAGTGATAGTGTTGTACTGATGATAAACCACTACTTCAGCCTACAACACAAATGTAGAAATCCTCTTAATTGCATTTGAAGACAGTGTTGCTCATCTCTGAACATGACTTTGATTTGGATGTAGACCAATAGATCCTACATCCTAACTGTGGTATTAATTTATACTGAGATAAAAGATATCATTCATATTTTCTCCCATAGGATCATATGTGACAAGATTTTCTCCAGCGAAGAACAACGAATAAAAACATCTGGTCTGATTTGATTCATCGTTAATTTTATTCAAAGCACTGGGTTTGGGTTAGGCTGTAAACATAAGCACACATTTACATTTCAGGTTACTTGTCGAATGGAGTCACTCAATAGAGGGCAAACAGGCTGCAGTGGCTGCTGCAACTCTAATGCATTATTGTTTCAAGATTGAGCAGTTCTCCAACAGCGTACAATGAAGTGCTGCTGCAGGACAGTTGCAGGGCAGATGTGCTGGGATTAGAACCTGCTCATTAATTTCATCAAGAAATGCTAACAATGCATAGACTCCTTCTGTTGTAAAGTTTCTCTTCTTTGAGCTTTATCAACACATTTAGGGCATTTTGATTACTTGACTAACTTGACTAACAAAAATTTTGTTACAATTGTGTGTGCACAAGTTTGTTCAACAGAATTTGCAATGGCAGCTACAAAGCATTTAGGAACTATTCAGCCCTTTTACTCACTACATAGTTGAAAGACCTTTGGGAGTGATCACAGCCCTGAGTCTTCTTGGGTGTGACACAAGCTTCACACACCTGGGAAAACGGCCATTGTTCGGTTTCTCCAAAGATGTTTCAATGGGTTCAAGTCATTGTTCTGGCTGCACCACTTAAAGAAATTCAGTAAGTTGTCCTGTAGCAACTCTTGCATTGTTTGCTTTGGGTGAACTTCCTGTTAGAAAGTGAACTCTTAGCTTAGTCCAGGGTCCTGAGCCCTCTGGACCAGAATTTCATTGTACTTTGTTCCACTCAGATTTTCCTAATCTCTGATCAATCTCCCTGCGCCACCACCATGGGAAGTTTCTCCCATGTCCACACAGGATCTCTGGACCTCAGCGAGAGTGGCCGCTGAGTCTCTTCTCCGACTGCTCAGTTTGGCCGAGTGGCCAATTTGATCCAAATTTCTCCTATTTAAGAATTATGTAGACCGGTGTGGTCTTGGGAACTTTCAATGCAATTTTTAAAGCCTATAACAGATCTGCAACTTGACACAGTCCTGTCTCTGACTGGTAGTCCCTTCCTCTTTATGACTTGTTTTTTTAAAGATGTGAGTCCTTCAATATTCTGATGTGTGCCTTTCCAAATCATTTCCAACTAATTCAATTTGTCACAGATGGAGTCCAATTAAGGTATAAAAAAAGGATGCTTTCTGAGCTCACTGTATCTACTGTAATGCTGGAGATTTTCAGAGAGACGTGGAGGTGCTTGGTTGTTCTGGGAATTATTCCGGTTACATAGATAATCACATCACCACCACAGTAATTCAACAGGCCTGAGCTGAACTCCAGCAACAAGAGTCCCAGTCAACAGTGTCTGTGTGATTCTGTGTGTGTGGGGGTGGATGGATGTGTGTGTGCATGTTCATGTGTGTGTCTGTGTCTGTGTGTGTGTATGTGTGAATGTGCGTCAGCGCGCAAGTGGTTGGCGCTATTAAACATTCACCGGCTCACTCAGCTGCTGCTGCTGCTGTTAGGCTCCCAATCTGGGTCAAGTCTCCCTCCTCTCCTCCCTGAGCTACCTCTTTCCCTCCTTCCTCTCCTCCTCCTCTTGCTCTATCTCTCTTGCCCACTCACACTCTGTTTCTCTCTTTCTACTCAACTCCCAATGCACTGTTGCTGTCTCATTTCCTTTTCTTCCTCTTTTCTCCTCCTATCTTCTCTCTTTCTTCCTCTTTTCCCAATTTCTCTTCCTCCTCTCTTCTTTCTGTCTTTCTTTCTTTCTTTCTCTCTCTGTCTGTCTCTCTTTCTCTCTCTGAGGGAGTATTTGCTTAGCTACAGAGCTCAGAGGCAGCCCCTTACTCTCATCCGGTGTCCAAGTCAAATAAAGATGCCTATAAAATTTTGAGAGACATGATGAATAATTTCTGTTATTTTCTCATTGTGTGTGTGTGTGTGTGTGTGTGTAATATAATGACCTATAATGGTGGATTTGGCAGCAGCATCACTATATATGTTGTAGAGATTTTTTGACATGAAGGAGAAACAGCATTAATAACTAACTACTGGTGATAATTGAATTTACTCACAAACACAAAGTTAACAGAAATTACATATGAGAAAATTATCGAAAATGGCAGATTAGCATCATCATTTAAATCGAACAGAAGGAGCCAGAGATGAGAAACTAGGACAAAAAGAGAGAAAAGCTGTTTGAATGGGACATCTGTCTTCAGCAGTTCAGTGCTGGAATATTCAATGAAAATTAATCTGCTCCACAAATACTGTAGTTTGAATTCACAACATCAAAAAGTATTGTATACATTTTTGGGGGGTTTCTGTAACTGAATGAAGGAAACTTAGGCCATGAAACAATAAATCAAACATATAAACGTCTCCTGTCACTATAAGCGCAGGTACCGCTGATGCTGATGCTTCAAATCTGCTGCCTGCAGTGCACCACAGAAGTATCAAATTAGGAGCAACAAATAACACAACTTATGATGTGTCTACATGTCTCTGATACTATATAGTGATACTGTAGTCCACTGTATCCTGTGTTTCACGTTTTATTTATCTCATCTTTTATCTTGCCTACTGTAGAATGAAATCATTTGATTGACATTGGAGGACAAATTATGTGGTCTTGCCTTTTTATTATTTCCTGACCCTGTAGCTGGCCTTGCAGCAATTCTGTGTTATTGCTGAAGCTGAGCTATGTCACATTTAGGCAAGTAGCAGTGACAGACATGGTGGCAAGCCTGCAGAATACACACACATTTGAACACGTGTGTAGGCAATTAGGATGTTCATACTGATGCACTTCTACATGTATTTCATATGTTTTCATCTTGTCACCAGCCATAACTGGTAACAGACCAGTTTACAGGCTCCACCATATAAGGTCTTTTGCTCCACAAGCTACTGTGGCGGTTGTTGTGCATACAGCTTTGACAATGTTTTAAATGCATTCTCTGGCTGTTAGGTTTCTTTTCTGCAACTATGCAGATTCCTCCTCTAAATATTCTTCTGTGAGTGAATATCGTTGTTTTCTGACAAGTATACTGGAATAAATGTGTGAATACCTCTGCGGTGTGTTATCTGTCTGGAGTAAAAGTAAAGATGTTATCTCTTTTGCGACTTTGAGTGTGCGAAAGAAACAGAGGAGAAGAACAAAAGGAAGAAAAAGAAATAAAGAAATTAATTGTCCTCCAGTTGCCATCTTGTTATTGTAGCGATCAATATCATGTCTTGTAATACATGCATACTTGCACATTTCATATTGAGTAAGCTGTACCAGACAAGTGGATTTTTCCGCTTTAGATTTGATTAATTGCACAAAAATGCATTGTTAATTGAGAAATCCTCTTCATTCCACACCTGCACCTACTGGAGTTGTGAACAGCACTTGTCTTCAGCCTGTTGATATTCCTTATGACAGCTGCCATCTCTACAAATAGCATGGGATGTGGTGAGAACATTCACAGCCGCGTCCTACACTGCTTTGCTCTAAACATCATCCGCATCTGGAGTGAGAGTAGAAGACGTGGCTACATTGATACAGACGGTAGTGTTTGTTTGGTTTTTTTTGGCAGCAGTCAATTGTATATTTCCAATATGTGCAGTAGATGCACGTACTGTTAATTTACACATGGGCTCACAACAAGCTGGTGCAAAACCACCATCTTCATAATGGTGGGAGATCTGGATGAATAAACTTTGTCGTCCACTTTATTAGGAACACCTGTAATTCAATATGTCTACTTTTATGTCATGGTGTTGTCCTGGACTGTTTCATTAAATAGTGAATCGAATCTCATGCATCGTCATGTATGTAAATAGGAAACACATCTCAAAATAATATAGTCCAGTCCAGCAACAATTCTATTTTGGACCTTGGTAATAATCTTGTAATTAATTTAGACATCTTGGACAATGAAACTGAACATTTGTAGCTTCGTAAAGACCAATGTTATTGCAGCACTGGCAGGTTGCACAGGTGTACTTTTATTACAACCTTAATGTTGTTAGATTAGATGAGGAGTTAGAGCTGTGGTGCAACACAGTAACACGGTACAGTAAATTGAAAACATTATTACAGAAGAAGATTATAGAAGATCAAATTATGTTCAACATTGTTTAAATTGCCACATGCTATCCCTGCACAGCATGACACAACTTAATTCACAAAGCACATAATGACGCCTGCTTGAACAGATGACATCACAGAACCCAGAGGAAGCTGGACTTATTAGTGCTCTGCCTAATATAACAGAGGTTGGGTGGAAGGGGAGTGACATGAATGTGAGGAGACACAACGAGAGAGCAAGGAAGGAGAGGAAAGAGAGGAAGAGGATGATTCTTAACCTGTAAGAACATTTCCCATAGCTGATCACAGACAAGTCTTGGGTCATATTTATTAGCCATGACATCACTACCTCTCATTATTAAACATCCTGACCTTTCTGCAGGAAGCCTCATGTGAAGGGCCACAGCCAGCTAAGCCTGAATGAACTGGTTAAATTGCAGAGTTTTGCTTTCTTTAACTCAGGGATTTAAAAAAAAAAAAAAAAAATCCTAATTTCTGTCGTTAAGACAAACGTTTTAACTCTTTACGAACTCTTCTTAATCATCTGTATCTTTTCTGGCAAATTTGCACCCAAGTTTCAAAAATGAAGCTGCCTTTTCTCTAGTCAGAAAATGACACTTTATTACACCTTAGAGATTTAAGATCTCACTGAGTTACATTTGCTGTCACTGAGTATAGCAACATAATTTGACTATTTTTTCTCTTTTGAAGTTTTATCACTTCTATTCCTCATCAACAAGTGCTCGCTAATGATTGAGAAAAATTCTAACAATGGAGTGGGAGTTTAGTGGTGAGGGAGAGCAGAGGAACTATGAAAGAAGTGCAGGGCTAAGGTTAAAGTAAAAGTGCAGGAAAGAGCAGAGGACAGGTGAACAGACAGATTTCCATGGGACTATCAAAGCTGATCAAAATTCAAGTCAGCACCAGGTTAACTAAAGAGGCTAATGTTACACTTGTGGACACTTAAACTTTAACTGTTGAACTATTTCAACAATTAGACCTGTTAACTATTGGGAAGCAACCTTTGCTGTTTTGATTTTATTTTGCACCCTCAGCTTTCCCTTACTCCCTATTATGAGTAGTGGTTCACACACAAACACACACACACACACACACACTCACACAGCGTTAATTTGACTTGCCAGGAAGGAAATAGTGTGATTCGCTTGAGTAGGTCCCTGGACATGAATCTAAAGACAGCAGGGAGCGTGCAGAGCAATCAAGTGATAAAGCTTATTATCTGAGAGGAGCTATATTCTAAGACTTATTATCTACCAGGAGTTAAATGACTTTCAGGTCCTCAAAGGCCTGATGGCCTGGTTTGACTTGGCAGGAGAGAGAAAGAAGAGGTGGTTGGAAGCAAAAAGGGGTGGATGAGAGCACGCAGAGGGAAGGAAGAGAGATAGGAGGTAGAATCAAGCAGGTAATGAAGGGAAGATGATGAGAGACGGGAGAGAGAAGAGGAGAGAACATCTAGTGAGGAGATGGGAGGTAGGGGGCTCCTCTCCCTATTTCTTCACATCTGGTAAAAAAAATAAATAAAAATGTGATAAGAATATGAGAGTGAAAAGAGAAAGGTGACGAGAGGAGGAAGACAGGAGGGAGGGAGAGAAGGTGATTCATAGACGTGGGCAGTCACTTTTCTGTCTTTTTGCAACTGCTGTGAAACCAATTTTCTGGTTAGGGTTGCAAGATACACCGTACTTCATAAAACTGCAGAGTGCTGCATTGTGTCTTTGTTGAAGCAGTTATGATAGTTTACTACTATAGATACTGTAGATAGTTTATTGCCTTGGATACTGCAAGTGTTGGCATAGCAACAATAGATTTGGACTGTCTCTGTCTCCTGGGAACTAACAGCAAGAGTCATCTAATATACCATATGTGAATGACATCACTTAACATTGGCCTGCTGATGACAAAATATAAAAAAAGAAACATGAGTGCTATGTACAGAAACTTGGTAAATTATTGTAATCCTTCTGCTGTGAGGCTCTCCAGAGGCCAGTCACACAAAAGTTGTTGCTTTGAGGTAAGCTCCAGTTGAAATGTTGCCTAATCAGGTCTGCTTTAATTCAAAGTTAGTACTAGATAGATGTTACTTGGCCAGTTTCCCATGTTTCATGCGATGTAACAGGAAGCCCACATAACCACAGCCCATAAAGACGCAGTAGCACTGTGTTGTTCATCCTGGATCTCATCAATATGACCGACAACCACTATATAGCAATATCATCAACAGGTCTTTTTGTGTCACTATTGAATTTCTATGTTTAATTCCAGCTCTCCATTAATGAATTTTAATTTCCATCTTTCTGTGACAGGAGAGTTGCATTATATCTCTGCAGGTACTCACACAAAGAAGAAATACTTAAAAATCAAGTTTCTAATCCTAAAATACAGTGATCCATGATGAGACACCGATGATGGTGAAGGGCCTTTTATCTTTTTATTTGTAAAACATGGCTAAATAATTAAGTGAAAAAATAAAATGGAATTAAAATGAGAAAAAATCTTGAACAAAGACATGTATGTTCTGACCATATGTTGGTCAGTTATAAAGCTCCCAATTTGTCTCATGTTTATTGTAGTTATTATCTAACCCTAATCCGAAAGACAATATCAGCTGCTGCTTTTACTGAACTCATTGAACTATGAACTTGTCACCTGTTGTTAGCTGCTTGCTGTTGACTAGATAATTGTCACTGCAAACTTTCACTTAAAAACATGAAAACCTACTTTCTCAAGGCTCTTAAGCCCCAAGCCTGATGTAGTTCTTTCAGAACATGCACTGTTTATGCCAAAGTTAGTTGGTAACAGTTTTGGCTACATCAAGTGAGAGATTTATGTTGCCTTTGCTTCTCTTATTGGTTTAATATGGATTCTTCTGAACACCAGTCAGGATTTAGCAATTTTGGAACAAAATCTGATGAGAGCTGATGGCTTTTCTTGTGTTACCAACACGCTCGCAACTAAATTTTAAGATACTTTTTCTGAACTTTAACTTTAATTATTCCATAATTAAGGTTATGGAGAAATACTACAGATATGTTTTAGTTTTCAGAGCTGTTTAAGCTACTTAACAACTTCTAAAAGTCCAAGTATGGAATTAATAAACTGCTGTATTTGGCCATCCAGGCAGCTCATTAGTGGAGGATAGCTTCCAGTCTAAAGAGTGCTAATGAGCACACTGTGCACCAGTGTTAACCCAGTCCCTCTTTAAACATACAGTGTTGACAAAGCTGATACAAAGTATGGACTGTTGAGTGCAGAGTGAGTGCTCTCTATGTAAAGCACTCTTCTGACTTAAAGGTAAACTTACTTTATTTGCATGAATTATGTTAAAAGCTGCTTAAACAGTGGAGAAATTATATGGACAAAAGGGTTTAAGTGGGATGAAATAATGACATTCACCTCTCAAGCATAACTTAGCAGCCATGCTGGTTTGTGTGTGTTTATCATGATAGACAGGAGACAAGACACAAAACTACAGCAAACTTCCTCAATTCATTAAGATTATTCTTTATTATGAAGTGCCACAAAATGCTTTGTGTTCATTGTGCTTACATTGTCTGAATACTGGCTCAAAAAAAACCCAGGAGATTGTCTCTCTGCACCAGAGATCCAAACCTCCTGAGATAAGGTCTGTCAGATAATCGCTATACAGCAGTAAAAATGTATCAATCCAAAGGATTCTTTACAAACCCTCTTGCAATAAATGATTATTTAGGTTATCATCATTCTTTAACTTGGAAATACAAAAAAGAAGAGAGGTCAAGCTAGTACAAGGTTTTTAATTCTTCTCTACCTGAATTCTAGTTAGTTTCATTGTGCTACTTTCTTTAAGGTGGAAATGACTAGAATGGAAGTGCTTAGAGAGATCAGATCTGGAGCTTCCCCCAGAGACAGACACGCAGACAAACGGATGCACAAACTCAGCTTTTCTGCCTTAAAACTAGTAACCAGCAATACAACAGCTAGCCAAATGCCTTAAAGACATTTAGACTGCAGTGCAAAGATGCAAAGAGTTTTAATACACAATGAAACAATCTGTAACATGCAAACAACGCCTGGAGACATTGCAGTCAGAGATACTGTTAGTAGTTTAGCAACTTTGTACCTGTCACATTGTTATCAGTTGCTACAGTAGCAATAGTGTTTTTATTGTTTTTTTTTCTCATTCAAACAAAAGTGTGAAATAAGATTTTCGAATCAGCTGTAAGAACAATGGCATATTGTTATTTCTGTATCTCTCGCGCATTTGATTATTGTGACCAAGGCTTAAAAATCACAGATAAAAAGACAAAAACTAAAATGCAAGCCCTAACAAGTTAGAGTTCTGTGACTAATCGTCTGATACAATTCAAGTAATTGCAGCTCAAATCTAGTTCACACATCAGGGAGAGAGATAAGACCTGCAGTTTGCTGACTCACATACTGATTGCTCCAGTCACAACAAAAACTCTCCCCTGGTTATTGACTTGTGAGCTACATTTTTCAAAAAAGCTTCTTTGCACAAAGACGTTAAAGATTGTATCGTCTTATTATGCAACAAAAAAATTATCGCAAAATGTGGTTTTATGTTTTACTTCAGAACATTGTCAGATGTGGTTGCCTTTGCTGTCATGTACATTTCTTCTAGCTTTATCTCTCAGATGTAAATGACATTGGGTAACGGGTCCATGTAACAGGGGAGACTCTGTTTGTCTCTATAACCCTAAATGATATTAGGTCAGCCCCAGCTGTAACGGAGTAAGTTCATGCATGAGGAAGTTCTGCAGTGATCATAACTTCCACATCTGAATATTGTTATTTTTACTTGTTAAAAGCTTGAATGTAGACACAGATTGTGTAATTCCCAGGAGCTCATTGGCAGGCACTGTGTTCTTGATGCAAGGTTACAATGTGGACATACAGTATGGCATATAAACATAAAGAAGCACTTCATTTTTGTGCAGATCTGTGTGTCCTCAGTCTGTCTCTCAGGAAGCTCCATGAATCTGTAGAAAAGGGTTCTGAGCTGCAGAGAACTGGGTTCAGCAACACTGGTATTGGCCAGCTAGATCAAACGTTAAACCATCTATGGGTCCGGGATGATTAGAGTTAGCCTGTCTGTAGGTATATCACTCATAGAGTTAGCCTATGGTCGGCCCAGTGGGGATGAAAGGGCCTACTGCAGAATAATCAGGACTCTGTCGTATGCATCTACAGTATGGGACTGTAACGGTTAAGCTGCAATCAGACCAGCCATCTTAAGTGGGTGCTTTTTCTGTGGTTAAGAATGCACACTGTAGGGTTTGGAAGTGCACTGGAAGGGCAGCTGAATAATACATCGCATTTAAACAATGTGTCAAACTTTGAATTGGTTTTCTATTTAGAGTGTACTAAGATTTTGCCAAATACTGTCATTTTGAATTGGTTTCTCCAGTCTGATTGCTATTTTAACTTCATTTTAGGGTTTGTTTGTTTGTTTGCATTAAGAGAAAGGTGAGTCTCTTGTTGATTTAAAATTTTTAATTAATTAAGTATTAAAAGGCCTTATTAAGAGGTTGTGAAAGATCTGTTGTTACATTGTTTAGCTGCATAAAATAGGGCAGATGTTTTGACAACATTCAAATGCTTCCAAAAATCTTTTCAAAAACCACTTAATTGTCATAAATGGTTAATGATCCAATCTGAGTAAAATATTGAGAGGCCTAATCCAAAATTAGGCCTGTGCTTCTTATCCTTAGCAGGTTTATTTTATGCTATTGTTTGTTATAGTTATCCTACAATAGGCCTCACACCCAGCAGGCAGCTGATCCCAGCCTCTCTAGCCTACATCCTACATTAGTTCTACTCACTAAGAGGCAGGCAGTGCATAACAAGAGAGGAAAGACGGGACTTTTCTTTTTGATACTCTAACACTACATTGGCATGTTCCCTGATGTCTGTAATATTAGTATTTTTCTGTTTATGACTATAGGTGAAGTAAAACATACCTGATTTTTAAACTGCTATACAGTAGTAGGTAATACTTCATAACTTCATCATAAAATACCATGCATTAGGTGATTATTGCTTTTAAAGAGTCCTACGGAGGCTCCAAGAGAAAAAATATTGCCCTCAGGTTCTATCTATTGGATTTTGGCAAAAAATCATAAGCTTTTTATGATGTTGGCATAGATTTCATTATTATTATCTTTTTTTTGCATGCAATAACGTTAATAAGAAAAAGGTAAACAAGATAATAGGAAAAAATAGTACTCAAAAAAGTGACATATGCTTTGGCCTGTAGTGATAAAAAGAGGTTGGCAAATACCCTACATACATTTACAGAAATTAAAGTGCAACAAAT
Source organism: Rachycentron canadum (assembly GCA_038496675.1). Taxonomy (NCBI): domain Eukaryota; kingdom Metazoa; phylum Chordata; class Actinopteri; order Carangiformes; family Rachycentridae; genus Rachycentron; species Rachycentron canadum. The sequence goes on from CM076653.1 coordinate 1,259,862, forward strand.
AAATAATGGTATCACTTCATTGTTATCAAATCAAGTATAAATAATATACTTATAAACAATAAATAAAAAATGCTAAAATAAGTAAATAAATAAGTAAATAAATAAATAAATAGTATTTTTACCTCAATCGTGGAGAGAATATGGTCACTTGGTGCAGCAAAACATTATTATTATCATTATTATTACTATTATTTCCCAAAAAAAAACTAAATCAGAAGGAAAAACTTTCACTGCATTTCAGTGCAGGGAGGAACCCAGTAGCTATAGGCTTATTATTGTCTTTTTAGTCATCATCATCATCATCTCTGTCCCAAAATATATGATGTCATTCTGTATCTAGATGCCAGAGGGAAGCCGAGTTAGTTTTATTGTCTCTATCCAGGACAGACAGAGGATGAGGAGGTGAGTTTTTGAGGAAGTGCATGCGTAGATTAGTTAAATCCTTAAGTGGGCAAATCTCAAGGAGAAAAATTGTGCTATCTTCATCATCTTCATCATCATGAATAGGCTCCAATGGAAAGCAAGGTGGGGGGAGGAGTGAGAAAGAAGGAGGAGGGAAAGCAAGGTCAAAAATAGATTGTTTGTGTATGCAGTTCAGTCTGTAAGGATAATGGTAATTTATGTCTGGAGTTTTGTCTATTGTTTTATCTCAGCAGGGGGTCATGCATCTAGGGGGCCAAGAGGAGAGAAGGGGCCTTTGAAGCAGGCAGACTCGTAGTGCTTGTTCAGGTAACTCTTGAGCGCGAAGGTCTTGTTGCAGCGTTTACATTTGAAGTGCTTGAAGGCCGAGTGGGTCTGCATGTGAGCGCGCAGGTTCGAGCGGTCTGCAAAGGCCTTCCCGCAGTGGGCACACCCAAAAGGCTTCTCGCCTGTGTGGGAGCGCATGTGACCCTGTAAAAGCCAAGGTCGACTGAATGCTTTCCCACACACATCACACTTGTGCTTGAGGTCGTGAGTGAGCAGGTGCATGGCCATGGCAGGCATGGACACGTACACTTTCCCGCAGGTTGGACATTTCTTTGCCAGCTTGCTGTCCAGCGAGCGGTGTGTCTGTTTGTGCCGGCTCAGGTTGGAAGACGTGGCATAGGTTTTGCCGCACTCATTGCAGGTGTGCCTCTGAATGCTCCTGGGGCTGCCGAGGGCTTTCCTCCTCGAGCGGCCGTCAGTGATGAAGAAGGCATCCACTGTATAACCCTCACTCACTGCAGCATCTCCGTTGATGTAACCATCAGTGATTTCTGAGCCGGGGCTGTCAGGAGACTCAGAGTCAGGGGCCCCGTAGTCACTATGGATACCATCGTAGAGGGGGTCAGGGGAGGGCACCTTGATCCCACTGTCACTCTCACCATCGTACACAACAGGGCTGATGTAGTCACTAATGTAACCAGCTGATATGGAAAAAAAAGAAAACAGTGTTAGGTTAAAGGACTGGAAGTGGAAATGTGGTGGAAGTTACAATAAAATGGGTTTACACTCAACCTTGACATGGAAATAGTATTTGTTGCAACCAGGACATGGTTGGTGGTTGGTGGTAAAGAATGCAGCTTTTAAAATAAAACTCAAGAGGCACAGAGGGGACAGGGGCAAAAATGTCCAGCCACCACCAATACACTTGTAACAAATGCAATGGGCATGTAGATGAAGTGTATATCTATCTGACAGAGGGGAACAACAGGGAAAAAATTTGGATTGACACCATTAGACCGCTATAGCCAGCTGAACAGGAAGAACAAAGTGAAATCAGATAGTCTTTCTTCCTCCGCTGAATTTTTTTTCACAGACACAATTATGACTGAGACAGACAAGCACACACAGTCTGAATTGGTGGAATTAAATAAGGGCTCCCTTCAACTATATTAGTAAACAGATATATAAGTGAGCATCACACCATTAGTGACATACAGCTGGCCTGAAAGCTGTGTGGTGTTTTTTTCTGCTTGAGTGCAATTATTATAATGCAAAACATAGAGACCTAAGTATTCCAGACAGGTGGTTCATTCAAGCATTAACTTGTTTCTAACATGCTGCTGTATATAACACGTTAGATCAGTATGTTGTATGTAGAAACACTGTTAAGCTGTTCATCGAGTGTCATGGATGGACACAAATGCTGACATAACAGGCGGTGCTGTAACGTATGTGTTGAGAAGCCAGATGCTTTTTTGCTTTAAACTGGAAGAGCAGAAAACCAAATATGGCAACACAGTAGGTGAAACAGAAGGTTCAAGTAAGATCTGATCCTAGGTCAGCAATTTTACATGTTCCAGGAAATCTAAACCACAAGATCATCTGTGGTTATATGTTGTATTTAAATAAAAGCCATTCTGTCTTCCCCTCAAAAACTGGCACCTGTCAGGTGTAAAAGTACAGGATACAATATTAGTCGCAGTTCTTCAGTTTGTGTCTGCCCTATAGTGATACTGCAGCAACTATAACCACAGCCAAGTTTCATTCCCTGCATTTGCCCTGCACAAGTGATAAGGGAAGGTTGTCAACTCACCATCAGTACTGCAGCAGCAACTGTAACTACTTTAAACTGTGAGCATACAGTATGTGAAAGACTGACTTGGCGTATTGTAGGACAGAATATATGTCTATCGCCTGCGCACCTGTTGGCTGTGTGAAAAGAGCCTGCAGTGTTAGTCCAGAGATAATTCAGCAATATAATTCCCCTTAGCCCTCAAAGGTTGCAGTTAAAACAGTTCCTCTGTGGAAGATAAATGCGCTCAGGCTGACCCTGAACTTGAGAAAGCTGATTTAGCGTGTGAAAATGAGCATCAGCACCACGGACAGATCCAGTGCAGTGCAGGTCAATGGACAGTAACAGCAAGGCTGCTGTACAGGCTCAGTGGGTTCATCAACACACAGAGGTTTTATTACAGATCAGGAGGTTGGAGACTTGTACAGAAAGTCTTATGAGAAAATACAGATACTGAAACTCATTCTAAAGTCAGAAAGATAGGCATGAGCAGGTTGGATGATGCTAACACTCCCTTTTGATTCATGCATATCTGATCATCAGTTATCATATCAGTTATTTTGGTTATGTGTATTTTTCTTGTGCATATATATTTTTATATATATATATATATATATATATATATACACATATATATATGTGTGTGTCTACATCACAGGCTAAATACAGAAATATTGCACACATTACAGTAGTGTACATACAGTACATATATGCATTCTGACTGGCTCACCTTTCAATGCAGCTAACAGAAAGACAGTCTAAATATATCATTTTGCGTGTGGAGGGTGAACCTACACATTTTTTACGTTTTATCATTCACATTGTGACAAAGATGCAAGCTGTTACACAAGTATGTTTTCTAAACACAATATTAGTAAACAACGATAAACACTGGGTGGTATTAGTACTTACTGTTTTTAAATCTATTTATAGTGTTTCAGCATAAGCTTAATTTGGTGATTTGAAGCTGATAGGTTTTAGGCCCATTGACAGACTTAACTGCTCATGAACACAGGTATCTATCAACAAAACCTATGGCACTCTAGCAAGGTTATTTTTTACAGGCTATTTTTTTATACTTTGTACAACTAATATATACATAGTACCTACCCATTATTTCACTTCAGAAGTTACATATCAATTGAGCCAACCAAAAAACAACATAACTGAACAAAGCACAAAAGTTTGAAAAAATTACAAGAAAATGATTAGAAGAAAATGACTGTACAATCTACACATTATATACAAGGTTATTTATTTTTGGCCTGTTTTTCAGTAGATGTCAGCTTTATGTGTTTAAGATGAAAATGTTACTTATTTTTACCATATATTTGTCACATTAGAAGTTTTCAAGACGACAGTTGTGATTTACTGTATGCGTCACCATCATATGCTACAAATAGTGTATGCCTAAAGCCTGGTCCTACATCCTTTTGAGAAATGCCTGTTAGTATTATTCATCCAGTCTCTCTAGGGATTCCTGAGTAAGCCGCAGACGCAACAAGCCCCATGTGACACCACATATCTGTCTACATATGATAGGCCTAACAGCTATTGCTAGTACATCTGCCATGACATCCCATCTGAAAACACAGTCCCATCACACACAGCACAGGGAACATGGTTGGAACATGAATTATTCCAAAAGCTTGTTCGTTCAAGCGGAAAGTTGTCCCTAATGTGGTGCACTGTTGTGGGTAGAACCTGTATGGTACTGCCTGTTTGAACCGCATTAAGCCATTTCCATCATATGTTAGGGATGGAGACAAAAGGTGGCCGGTGCAGGCAGTGTCGCACGGTGCTGCTGAGACAGCAAATCGCGTGTCAAGCCAAGCAGGGCTTGTTAACCTCGACATTATAAATACACCACTGACAGCTTTTTGCCTTATGAGCAGAGAAGAGTGCACGGAATACACATGTTGATGCGCATCAACGTGTCAATGACATTGAGGTGGAAGTAGTGCAGTGGCTTCATTTACATGACAAGGACATCTTCTGGTTTTTGGTGTGGACTAAGATGTGACGCACACAGTTGCAGGGTGTGGGGAAGTTCACCACTTCAGAGGAGCAGAGGGCAGCACCAAACAATGTATAACACTGCCACTTCAGGATGACTGCAATGGGACCTGCCCTGTTACCCCTAAAGGCGAGATCTAATAAAGTAGTATTCACATTCAGCAGCAATACAAAGACAATCAGTCCTCTTGCATAGAAATGTTACTTAGATTAAGTATCTGTTAACTTTCTCTATATTCAACGGTAAAGTGGAGTAAGAGTGGTCCGTGTCAATTCTCTAACTCTTTTGTGTTTATATGATAATAATAACAGTGTTGGCTCATGGCTGCTGGTGTAAGCGCAGAGAGTTATACGTTTATTAAAAATCTCCTGTCTAGGTGAGGAATTGTTGTGCAAAAATCTGCTAACACTGCAAAAACAGAGAACAGGCACACCTGGACACAGAGCAGAGACAAACCCCCTCATGCAGAATGTAGAATATGAGCCTGTGCCGGGACTAATTTTATCTGCAATCAAGTAAAACAAATCAGGAAAACACCTGTCCAACGATGGTGATGTTTTTCATCACAGCATTGTTGCATGAAATTTGTGTTGCACCTGCAGGTGGACATGTTTGTCAGCGCTACATATAAAATGATGTGAGCTGTTATTTAAAATGTTTTGTGGCCTCACTTTCTGTATAACACATCCACACCCAGCCCATAGGATACAAGAGTGTAGGTATGGTTCATGCATGATTATAAACATCATGAGCATCACACTGACCTTGCAGAAACATGTCCACATAAGACTAGGTTTGTGAATTAATGAACATTTTGGCTGAGCTTTGTCTTCTTTAAACCCACAAAAGCTAGAGAAAATGGACCAGATATTAATAACCCCTATCCAGTCTTTATCTCTTTTAACCTTACTTAGTCAGCGTAGGGGGGAAGTCCCTGCTGACAATGAGCCAAAATCAATGAAACATGGGACGCGCTGGATTTAGTTGATTTCTCAAGTGACCTTTCTGCTTCAGTGGCAGCTTAACTCCTACAACCAAACAACCCCTTAAAAACAAGGCTGCTTTAGTTTTTATAATCTCAGTAAATAAAGTGCTAGATTATGTGGTGTGGTAACACTCACTGAGCAGGCACTATCGGTCATTGAGAGGTCTTCAGTCTTTCACCACGTTCCTCTCATCCTGTGCTCCTCTGTGCTCTTGCAGTCCTCTGAAGTGCATGTGCAGCTCTTACAGTCTACACTAATAATCCTTTGAAGTCCTGAAGAATTGCTTATTTTGCAATGCACTGCTTAGTACGTGGCTTTGAAGCTTTTATTACCCATGAGAAAGGGCATAACTATGTGATAACTCTCTGCTGTCAATTATAGGCTACTTATCTGCCTTGAGTACACCCACATCAGCCTACAGGTAACAAACAACCCTAAAAGGCCTCAGATTAATTACAGAAATATTACAGGGTATTCATAAGAACAGGTGATGCCAGGGGAGAAAGCACACATGAAATAGGCTACACTCATTATGAATATTAGTGGTTCTGACACACTAAGAGTTATCTTTTATCAGGAGTAGCATGTCTGTGTCTATGTTCCAGCCCCTGGGGTCAATCTTGCACAAGAGTCAGTGAGGGAATCTGCCCTGGTCACAACAGGTCAATCACACACATACAGCCTCATTTTGGAAACAGCATAGACAGGCTCTCTGTCTGACCTCTTCCTCTTCATCCTCCTCCACCTCCTCTAGCAGACTGACTTGTTTTTCAGACACCTGTTAGTGCTGGTGGTGTAGGCAGCCTGACCTACCTTTGTCATGGAGCCGCAGGCTGAGGTCTGTCCTGTGCCGGTAGGCGTTCTCCAGATCCGCCCCGGTGGAGAAATCATCCAGTTTCACCTTTTTCACCAGGAAAGACCTTGGCATGGTGGTGCGACACCGACACACACTTTCACAAACACAACGACACACACTCACAGACACAGCCGATACCCGACGGCCTGGCCAGCGTGGTGCTTCGCCCGTGACACACCAACAGTAAGACAGGCGAACTGCAGGAAGACTGTCTTCAGATTTAGGAGAAAACGAAAGCCGTGGACTGATCCGGGGAAAACTGCTCCGCTTATTTATGGTTTCTGTTCTCTGTGAGTCTCTCTTACCGTTTTCCGTCTCCCTGCTTAGGTCCTCGTGCAGAGAGGAAGAGAAATGCAACTTCAGCTCCGGACAGCTCCCACCGGGGGGTGCCTCGCGCTCTCAGAGCTCGCGGGCAAGCAGCAGACCGGGGAGAGAGGTTCGCGAGCAGTCAAAAATAAGATAAAAAAATTAAAAACAAAACAAAAAACAAAAACAAAATAACAGGCAGTGGAAAGTACCCTGCAGCGAGCGCGGTGGTTTTCGGGCCTCTTTAAAGAAGAGGAAGAAGAGATGGAGGAGGAGGAGGAGGAGGAGGAGGAGGGAGGGATGCGAAGAAAATTGAGGGGGTGAAAAATGGAAGGATGATTTTGGAAGCTTTTCAAAATAAATGTCGGACACCTTGTCCTTCCCACTTTGCTGCAGAAATAGTCCTTAGTTCCCGTGAACAGCGACTACTCAGGCCGGTAAAAACCCACAGTAAGACTCCCTGTGGCCGAATGGATCAACAGCATCCCCTCTTTCTCTTTCTGTATCCCTCTCTCTTCTCTCTCTCTCTCTCTCTCTTCTCTCTCTCTCTCTCTCTCTCTCTCTTCCCCTCGGTCTCTCTCTTTCTGCAGCTTCCGCGAGGTGTTCCGTGTGCCGTCTCGCGATCAGCTGTTGGCATTTATACGGCGCAGGGAGAGAGAGAGAGAGAGAGAGAGAGAGAGAGAGGATGGAGGGATGGATAGACACACGGGTAGAGGGAGTGCTTAATTTAATCCATCCCACATCCCCGGGGAGCAGCGACTGGCCCGGATGATTTATTGAAGCTGTTATCACCCCCCTCTTTCTCTTTTTCTGTCTTTCATCCTCCTTCTCCCTCCTTCCTCCCTTTCTCTTCATTTTTTTGAGCGTGTGTGTGTGTGTGTGTGTGTGTGTGTGTTAGTTTCTCTGTGTGTGAGGCGAGGCGCCATGTTTTGGGGAGATAAGAATGGAAATTATTGTTATGTTTTTTTTAAATAGTCATCGATTTGATTCAGCTATCGCAGCGTGAAACCCGAATTTAAATATTGTCCCGTTGTGAAAGATTTTTGCAAGTCCATAGGCCTTTACTTTTTTTGTTTTCCCTCTCATTTTATCACCTGCTAAGCACATTCTATCTTAGCTTTTTGCGCGATGACATGAGTTTTATGGGGGAATATTAACTAGCATGCTGAGAAGCTCGTAATTATCATTAATGTGGCCCTGAAGGCAGATGGGTGGAGACCAAATGGAGTGTTTTACACTGACTGCCGGATTAATATGGGACTAGAGTCATATCTGCTCTGGGGTCACACCAGGTTCACTGTCAAGTTTTAGTGCAACATCGAAGAGCAACTGTCTTTGCTCTGATATTATGTAACATCAACAAAGATCATTTGACAGATTTGACAACAATGAATCATCCGCTGACTTTATTTATCCAACCTGTCTCTGCTTTGGTTCTGTGCCCCTCAGATCTTGTCCCAAAGTAAAAGCATATGATAATAATATATCAATTTTAAAAGGAAAAGAAAAATACGATTCTGATACTTTGCACAACTTGGCATGCCAACAGGTTTGATTAAAGTATTCCAATAAGCTTTTAAAAGTCTTGATATCTACACAGGTAACATGAATGCTGGTAGGTTTTAGGTGCTTCATAATCCGAGGGACCACAGTTTTTAAGTTTGACACCCAGAATGAATGTGTATAAATATGTTTTAATTAGTCCCAGGGTGATAAAGTAGACACTACCAAGCTTGTGTTTTTTTCAAGATTAAAAAATATGGCTGTGTTTTAATGAGGCAGGTGTAGTGTAGGACTCACTGACTCAGGTTTGTGGGCTGCTGGAAAATTGCTGAACATCTGTTAAAGGTTAGAGGAAGCTCAGTGGATGACTCAGACCTACAGAGAAACCTCCTAAAGATTGGGTGCTCACAGTAATGGGAGAGTTTGTTGTATCAACTCTGGCAGTGGATTTTATTGGAGTTAATAGAGTCTGGAGCTGTAGAATTGTTAAGTTGATACCTACAAACTTAATTTGGATAATGACTGGGAATCAGAGGGAAATTAGACAATAAGGCTAATAAATTGTGTATAGGATACAGAAAAGTACACAAATTATCAGTTCAGTTATGGACTGCATCATGAATAACCTCAAAGTTATTAGGTTTTAACATCTCATCACATATAAATACATTCTTTTTTTTTTTAAATTCTGTTTTAGAAATTTCATATTAAATTATAAATATGTGCATTTACTGTATTTGTAATATTTATCTATACACTTATTCCAAGGTGTGGACAATCACATAATAAGTTGGCCTACATGCAGTTTGTCCATATTGCATTTACATATTATATAACATTATGGTTCTGTTAAAATTACGTGTTTTAAATACCCTTTGTCCAAAGATTGTTTGTGTGTGTTTGACTTTGGGCAATTACTCAGATATTGAACATTTTTAATATTTATAAAGTTATTGTCAGATACTTATTTAGCAAAAGTGAAGGTGATTTCTGTGCCAGTTAAGTCACATTTATGTCTTTTTTTTTCCCACTGACTAAATAAATGAATGAATTCATAATCTCTGTCTTTTAAACAGAATGAGTAGGACAGTGGAGATGTCAACTTAAAAAGGCAGCTTGAGGACGAGGCTGATCCTGAATTTTCTTTCATAGTTGACCATGATGATGAGGAAGGCAATAATGATGAAGGCTGAACAAACAGAGGCATCTGGGTCATTTTGGCATCATGCATGGGTATCTATGGGCCAGAAGAGTCAGTTGTGTGTGTGCATTTGCTATTGATTACAGGCCACATGATTTGTATAAAGGGTGTGTGTTTGATCATGTGTGTGTGTGTGTGTGTGTGTGTGTGTGTGTGTGTGTGTGTGTGTGCGTGCGTGTGTGTATTTTGCCACCAGTCCATCTGTTGTCCTTAATCAGGGGAAGAGCAGATGAGTTCCGTCACCTGGAGACTGGCTCAGGGAGGTCCAATTAAACACACATACACACACGCACAATCAGCTCAACACACAATACACAACCACCTCTACAACAACTGTCAGTCGACTAAAATAACCTACAACATTAACAACGCATTTCATCATCATTTGAGGTCATGTGGACACACACACACGCACACTTTACAGAGAGACATGGACATAAATAAACATGCACACTTGTTTACACGGGTTTGAGACACTCACAGGTCTCAGAACACACACACATGCCTGCACATACACACCATTTACTGATGGTGTTACAGAGCAAAGCAAAAAGTCCATACATATGTTTATTATTCTGTTATTAATACACAGTATCTAAAAAAGCACTTATATGCTTTAAATAATAAAAGACGTTTCCTTTTCATCACTGACATCTGGTAATTTCAAAATTAGATCCACTGTATATTCCGCCAACAGTGACTAAGTGCTAAATTGACAGCAAGTCACTCACTGTGTCTGTACCAGACTGGGGATGTGAGAGTAATTTCTAGGGATGGAAAAGACAATATTTCACTGCAGCGCACATGAGTGTGAACTGCAGCCAAAAGTGGAAAGCTCTGGGTGTTCTCTTGTTGGTGTCATCCTCACACTTCACTAACAGCACCACACTTTTATTTTTGGGAGAAACAGGAGAGTCTATTTTGTCAGCAGGCCATGTGAGCATACCAAAAAGAATGGCAACACAAATACAGATTTGCCACTGGTGTTGTTAAATCTGGTCAGTTTGTCAGCAGTTGAGTTGAGCAACACAAGAAATACACATACACGTGTGCAGACATGCAGCACTTAGTAGTTTTTTGAAATATATTCTTAGTTTTGCTTACTTTTACTCGTCATTGTATAGACTTAAAAGTCACTCCATCATCACCAAACTGAGCTTTTAAACCTATAGTGTATAATAGTAGAACAGTGACTAAAGAACAAAATGAAACATTCAGCACTGGCTACAAAACATACATATAAGTGTTTGAATCATGTCATGAGAGTAGTGTTTGCAAGATTTTATATATTCAATTTATACATAAAGTATAAAACACATGTTTCTTTAATACAGCAAGACATTCGAACAGCTTCAGTGAAGCTTTTGAAAATAAGAATAGGGAGGGGGGCTCCAGTGGCTCACTCTCTCTCACTGTGCCTTCAAATAAAGGTGAAAAAATTCCCCTAAATAAATGGATTAATTAAAAAAAAAGAATGGGGAGCTGCTGCATGTAAGTGCCCTTACAGACGTAAATAAAGTATTCATTGAATCGAATCAATGGCATAAGACCTTCCTGCGAAGACTCAGAGTGCCTCTTAGAACTTGAAAAAAGTTTAAACATGATTTAGTGAATAAAACCACAAAAGATATTGCTATAGAATAACTTCTTAATTAGTCTTTTATGCAACTAGAGATAGGAGAAATTGAAGGGATGCAGTTTACCAACGGAGAAAGATCCCTTGTCTTTTGCTCCTCACGAGGGATCTTCCATATTTTCCTATGAGAGGGTTTTTCCATGCAGAGGGTGTTTCTGTAACTGAATTGAGTGTGTGGAGCGAGAGTGTTGTATGCTCCTTGAGTTGTAAAGCCCTTGAAGCAGTCTTGCGTTTGTGCTGTTTAAATTTGGTTTGAGACAAAGTATGTTATACTCATGTTTGGGAGGAATGTGGGCAAATTGTTGTTGTGTGCTCTGTGTGTACATGTGTGTGTCTGATATTGCTCTGAGGTTAGCTGTGATAGATGTCCTGTTTAGTTTAATTGATGCAGTGCCCGTCGAAGGCCAACACATGTGTACCGGACTCAGAGCCGCTGCCCAGCTGGCCTGTGTACATTTTTGTGCATATGTGTGTGTAGGTAGATGTGGGTGTGTGCACAGTGCATGGTGCATGTGACAGGCAGACAGCTGCTGCAGGCCCTCTTGTCTTATACCCCAAAATGAACACATGCATTCACACACATGCAAATGTCTTTCTCCACTGCAACGGCACATAACACTTTCAGAGCTATGGCTTATTATTACACATCACCCCTCACTCTAACCAACGCACACACGCAGTGTGGTAGAGTCATATTTAATCATCTTAACATGCATTGACAGAAAGGACTCATTAACTAATGTTTACACTTTCCTCTCACTTCTCTTTGTTTCTCTCTCAGGGGTGAGTACATGTGAGGAAATCCAGGTGGTTTTGGCACTGAAATTTTTCTTCTTCCTTAAGGCAAAATGTTTCATCAAGGAGCATCAAAAGTCAGAATATATTTCAGTTTCTTTCTCCCTCTCTGTCTCACTCTTTTCTGAAGGTGAGCCTTGTTCTGTTCTTTCCTAAAGCTGTTCTGTCGCAGTAACGCTAAATATTGCTGAGCAGCTCTTCTCATCAGGCACAACACACACACACACACACACACACACACACACACACGCACACATGCACACTTGCAGAGACATGCAGAAGTGCTGGGCTAGGGGAGAAATGTGGCCTGTTTCTTTGCAGTTTTTGATGACTCCCGCTGTACTGGTGAAACAGAATGCAGCGTACATTAGCACAGGATAGTGTCCCAAAACACAGGAGGAGAGGAGAGGAGAGGAGAGGAGAGGAGAGGAGAGGAGACAAAATATTGCAACTGCCTTTACATCACGAAAAATCTAATGCCTAAGACGTTTTCATTTACTCTTTCAAGAGGATAGAAAAAACAGCGGGCTAAAGATAAGGAGGTGAAGACTGCTCATTTGCCATGAAACTGTAGGTGCTCAAAGATTTTTCTTTAAGACTTTTTTTCCTTAGAGGTGAGTTATTAACATTTGACAAGTGACCTTGGAAAAAGTAGTTAACAAAACAATCTCCACTCAAGGTCCACTTATTCTTTTATAGAGCTTTTCACCAGTAAAGAATGAACCAGCAAGCTCAGTCTGAGACTATGTTTCTATATCAAGTAAATAAAATGAAAATACAGAACACATACAGAGAAAGCAATTGTGGTGGTGTAATCTAGATTATTCAGAAATTAAATTGTAGCTGTAAACATTTTACAATATCTATATATATTTATTGAAAACGGCAAGAGGAAAATGTTCTCTCTATTATAGTAAGCATGATCAGTTTTCATACAAATGGATATCATATATTCAATATAAACTGTAATTGCTGTTATTGCTTGACTCAGAGAGCATGCTACATTACTCACTGTGGGAGACAAACACACGTTTTGTTTTGTTGTCTTTTTTCTCAGAAAGATCTTAAAGACCAATGTAGTGCTTCATTAGTTAAATGAATCTTGAAGACGTATAGGATTGATGAACTTTTATGAACAGTTATAAAAGCATGTTGCAATTGTATAATGTTTATAATGAATCCATAACAGAAGATGTCACAGTCGGCAAGTAGAGTATAGATTAATGTCTTTCTCCTCATTCTCTGTGTATTTCCCTAAACTCTCTCTGACCCACAATGCTATTGCGAGAGATATTTCTCTTTCTGTCTCTATCTTGGGGTAATTGTGTGAATCAGGAGAGATTGCATTTACCCAGACAGCTGAGTGGCGAGCTGGCAGGGTAATAAATGGCCTGATAACCAGCACTACTCTGATCCCTCTCAACACAGAAATAAGAACAAAAAAATCATTACCTGCCTCAGACAGGCCTATCCTGCAGTGTCACATGTGATAAAGAGAGACATATTTCGGAAAACACTGAGAAGGGAAGAGGTAGGAAGGAAGGGCGGAAAAATGAAAGGAAGGATGAGAGACAGAATGATGAGTTAAGTAAAAGAGCTATGAAAACATTTCAGGTAGCAATTTTATTTGTTTTACAGATTGGGCCAGATTGGGCTATTCACTGACTTTGGAGCATAGAAGAGAGAGCTGGTCAATAAAGTCAGATAAAACAATAAATTGAAATACTGTCAGCGGAGTAGCGAGGTGTCGCATCTTTATCCCCAATCTCCAACAATTCAGTCATTATTTAGAAAGGGGAAATGGTTGAGAAGGGTCAGAAACAACCAGTTTAACCTAATTTTAACAAAACATCAAAGATTATATAATTGAAGTAAAATGCTTTTTGCTTTCTGTCCATTCTGACTGCATATACCTTGAAAGAAATAAAATCAAACCAGTAATCAAATCATTCGAAGCACATTATAATAGTACATACACACACACGTGCAGTGTATGCAAATTCAAGCTCTGGCTTTGAAACTGACATTATTTATTTAGCTTGCGTTCAGGTAGAGTACAAAGGCAGTCAGTGCAGCATCAGGTTGATGCTTTTAGGTTTTGTTTGTTACAGGACTGGATCATATGATCACACAGCACGAGTGAGTTTGCCCTTCATGTCAAATCAGGGCACACCTGTCAGTAGCTTAAGATTCATCGGGAATAAAAATAGGCTTCAAATGAATCCAATTCTAAACTTAAAGCTTCTATAATTAACATTTTTTAAATTAACATTGGATCAAATTACTTCTTTTACGTCTTGAACTGACAAACCCACAAAGAATCATTTCTTGACTCAGATTCTGTGACTTTACTGTCGCTTTCTCCTCTGCAACAAACAATTGTTTTTGATGAAGAAAAAAACTCACTCACCTGCTGTCCACTTCTTGACCAGCACCAAACTGCAGACAGACACCTGCTGGCAAACATAGCAGATTAGCAGTTAAAGAGCTAGATATTTCTCTCAGGAGTTAGTGGAGAACAAAGCAGAGTTTTCTGTTAAAAAAGAGAAAAGATTAATTCATCAGAACTGGACAGAAACACAGCATTAAATCAACACTGTTGTTGTTCTGTACCTGCTCAATGTGTAACCATATAACTGACTGCAAACAAAAGTTGTCATATTAAAATTAAGAGATGACAATGTGTCAGTGATTTGTTCACACCTGGTTTTGTTACCCCCAGAAAATCACAGGTTTAACTGAATATTGCAGGTTTAACAAATAATGATGTGAAGTACCACTAAAAAACAACAATCATGCAATTTATTAAAATATTTTTTAACTGCTCAATGCTTCAAACAATGAACTATTCACGGCTCAGTGCAGCTAGTAAAACGGATCAGATGTTTCTCCATTGAAAGACTGGAAAGGAAGCCAGCATTGTGCAGAAAACTCCTCAGTGGATACACAGACTCAGTGCTCTTACTCTTTCTCCCCTCCCTCCTCCTTTTCATCTCTGACTGTTTCCAATATTATCAGAGGTTTCATTCTTTTATTCCATCCACACCGCTATTGCTTCTTAGATTTTTTTTTCCATCTCACACACAAGCAATCTGTCTCTTAGACACATACACACACACACACGCACACACATACGTTCACACACAGATAAACATGCTCACACGATTACAGATACACAAAACCACCCTGCAGGACGCATGCACGACACAAATTCAGGCTCAAGCACACACACACTTTATGTACCCCTGAGGCGGTGCTGTAGCATCAGTCGCCGCCTGATGTTCCATCAGCAGGACAACACATTACTGATCTAACACACCACTGTTCAAATGTCCTAATGTTTTGTCAATATTGCTAAATCAACTTTATTTGCCCCCAGAGGCCAAACAGTTTACAAACACAGTGTTATGAAGACATGATATGAACTTTGAATGAACCCATTACATGATCATATTTTTTATTCTAGTATAATGTGTTTTTTAAAAAGTGTTAGGCCTTTGCCTATTGGCTAACATTATTTTTATGTTATGTCTGCTTGATGAAATAATAGTCAGACTAGCTAGTGCATGAGCCTTCTGAGGCCCCAAAATGCTCTGCACTGCCATATTTAACTGGATTTGATTCAAGTTTCCCAACACAAGCACATTAGCTAAAGTCTTAATAATAAAGGAGTTATTAGACTATTGTATGTACGATGTGAAAAGAATTGACGGTTACGAAAAGTAAAAAGAAAAATACATTTACATAAATGAGGTGTGGAAAGCTATAAGAAGGTGAACTGTAGAGATGGGAACTTGACTGTTTCTATTTCTGGGACACAGGCAGTCAGCTCTGTCTCCAGGGTTTCCCTGCAGTGTTTGGAGAGCGTTAGGTGAAAATGTCGCCGCTGTAGTGCATTTTGTGTGTCAGTGACCTTTTATGGATCACAAAGATGCAGGAACTCTACTGCATAAAAACACTATTGAAAGTAAATTTCAGTTTTATGCAGTGAAACATGCAAATTATCCTGTATGGATTGTTTCACGTTGTCAGGGTGGAAAAAAAGATGTTATCACTCTTCAGTTCAGCGTCTTTTTTTAAAGGTTGATTCACTGATTGTGGCTTTAGAAAAGACTCCTCAAGACAATTTCATTGACTTGAGAATCCTGTATGTTGTGTCTCTAAAGTTCTGCAATCACATTTTCACATGCCATTAGTTTTAACTGTAAAACTCATCTATATATCTATAACATCCATAAATATCATGTTATCAAAAATGTAATCACAGAAATGTGTCAAAGAGAGCTGTTATGGTGGTGGCATTGCTGTTGCTATTGTTGTTATTACTGCTCACACTTGTATAATGTGTCATGAATGCCAGTGCAGCCTCTGTGATTTGATTGGCCAGAAATCAGTAACACCATCTTTAGCTTTTCACATTTGAAAGTGATGAGTCTCCTCCATATTACTATAATGCTACTGGAGAGAATAAGGTCATTTATGCTTGTTTCTTATTTAGTTAAACTTGACTCACAAAATGTTGATGCAGCGAGGAATTGTTGGAGTGATATTTTGAGAATAAAATAGTAAAACAGGAAGGATGAACTATACAACAAACAGTGGGGCTCATTATACGGATCATAATACAAAATTTATAACTTGTGATGTAAATTGTATTAATTACTTTTCATTGCTGTCTAAATACAAAAACAGCTCAGTTAATGTGGTGTCTGCATTAACTTTTTTTTTGGTTTAATAGTTTTAATGGAATATCTACAATGAATCTGCAACATTTTCAAGACATTTTCAGTTAAAAAACTTTCATCTTTTAACTGAACAAATTAATTCTCCAAAAGTGGCTTATTAGATGCAAAAGAAGGGAAGTAGAAGGGGTGTCTTATTTAAGTCACACTGTTTTGCTAATGCTGAAGATAACTGGTAGGTGACTACTCACAATATATGACAAATGAACCAGTTTAAGAAGGAACAATAATGAGTGAATTAGGAAAAGGTCCTGAACCAGAAGAGGATTTCTGCTGAAATCCCTCTTCTGCATTGTGTTTAACTGATGCAAATTACTGTCTTTCAAAAATTATTTGTGGATCAACAACCAGTTTCCCTTGTCTGGTTTGATGCAAGCGTGTTTTCTATTTTAAAATAGTGCTAATTATAAAATGACCATATGATCATCCATATGGCTGATTCTAATTGCATCTCTTCTCATCTGTCATTACACACTGATAATAAGCCACAGCTTTCTCTGTGTTTATACCTGTTCTTTTCCAGTCCACTGTCTCTGTGCTCAAACCTCTGAGTTAATGGAGGAATCTGAGAAACAAATAAAAATATCACCTGGACTCATTCCACCTTCCCCTCTCTGTCCCACTCCTTATCATCTATTTGCCAACTTCTCTATTATTACCTCTTCTTCTCTTTATACTTGTTTGTTTGTTTACTTCTGTCTTTCTTTCTGCTCCCTCTCTCTGAAGAGGCAGGTAGGTTGGCTGCCAAGATATCCATATCCCCTTAACATCACCATGAACAGATGCCAGAAAACCTGCAGAGATAAATGCAGGTGTATTCTTTGCTAGTTGCTGTGAGAGTTAACATCGCACTGCAAAAATACTTTATATATTCTATACTAAGCTTATCTTAGCATAAAGACTGCAAGTAGAGGAAGCAGCACAGAAATACTGGACCAATGGATGAACTAAAGTAGTTGCATCACATGCAACACTGATTTTTTTAACCTCTTGTTGTTTCAGCCTGCTTAAAGTCTTCATGCTTCAAGTTTAACACCTCATGTCTGTAGCTTTATATTAAATACACAGATATGAGAGTAATAACAATATAACTCTCAGAAAAGAAGTGAAATCATTTTTTCCCAAGTCACCAGGAGATGCAATAGTTCAAATGCATGAAATACTAACTTTTCTGACATTTTCCAACTCAACACACAAAAATCTTGTGTCATAATGTACTCACAATGTGCTAATAATGTGCAGATTTTCTATAAAACTTTATGAATACCACTTCAAATACAGCTGCTGCAGTCAAGGAGAGCTATAGGACTCAGTATGAGACAGGAGCTGGGTGGGCAGTTGGTTTCGACTGAATTATTAGTATTAGCAGTAAAATAACAGCCTGGCTATAAAACCACTGTAACTCCCTATTTATTTATTTAGTTGTAGCTTCAGGCAACAGCAAACTGGTCCACTGTTCACTACAACGACCAGCGTCTGTGATTGTGTGTGTGTGTGCATGTGTCCATGTGTATGGTCTGTCTGGTTGTTTATAACCACACCAGATAGAAGCACAGCTAATGCAGAATGGAGTAATAATAATTCTCGTCTACATACTCTCCCTCTCTTCACATCTCTCTGCACACACATACATACATTAACTTTCTCTCTCTCTGTGTGTGTGTGCTGTCCTTCCCCTCTCACTCTCTCTGTACCTCTCTCACTCCCCATCTGTCGCTCCTTCTCTCTTCCCTCCTCTGACTTCGCTCGGTCAGTGAAGATGGATCACTCTGTGTCTGTCAGCAGTAGTATCACAGAATGAGAATGTATTGTCTGCTGTCTCAGATAATAAATGCTGCTATCTATGCTACTGTTCCCAGTCATAATAGATGGCCCGTATCTACACAGCTTCTGTTTATGAGATTATCACAGCCCTCTGCTGTCCCCCAAACCACCAACAGGAGAGATGGAGAAATTACTTTATCGCTAGGGGGCCTGAAAGTTATCATTTGTGAGGAATTCATCGAGTGAGAGCTTTGTGAATTGGCAGTTACTGCCACTTCTACTGTGGTGTCACATGTGCTCAGAGTGTGAGCACAGAAGCAGGAGAGGTTAAATTGTTCTGTGATTGCTCTTTTATGCTTCTTGAATGTGTGATGTGTTATTGAGAGAGGCCACTTGAAGGAGGGAGAAAAAGATTAGCATCAAACCAAACTCTCTCCTCTCGTCTGTATGTTACACAGCCATTTATCACTTTTTATCTTGTTTTGATTTCAGTGACCATGGACTTGGTTCATGCAAGTAATCACAGATCTCATACAGTGGGATTTATACGCTTACAAAGACTCTGGTGCTGAATATATTATTGAGATGTTTTGAGCTTTGTTTCTTGCTGCAAATTGAAATTAGTAATGATCATGTGATGAATGGAGGTCTGGGCAGTAGAGAGAATTAGTCACAGTCACTGGTCACTGTTGGACAGGGTGGCCGGTATTTAGAGTGTGTATGTGTATTCATGTGTGTATGTGGCATTTATTACTGCTGGTCACTGAGGGAGTCTGTTGACATTTGACCTCAGTCTTGAACACCTGACCTCAGCCTGACCTTTCTGTCTGGCTGAGACTGCGGAGCAGAGGGTCTCATTGGCTCAAGCTGCTGGCTGGTGGATCGTCTCTCCTCTCTTGGCTAAAAGCCTCGACCTGAGCCTGTCCACAACAGGACCAGGCAGCATGAGCCAACAGGGGCAGTTCAACATGACCATCATGATAAAGCTGATCTGCAAGGAATGTTCTTCTCTGTTGTTGTTAGTTAAAATTAAGTCTTAACAGTTACTGTTTGTGTGTAAAATGTCATGCCACAGTGTCACAATGTGAACAAGTAAAGCTTTTTCTAAGGAAAGGAAAGGAAAGGAAAGGAAAGGAAAGGAAAGGAAAGGAAAGGAAAGGAAAGGAAAGGAAAGGAAAGGAAGAATGTTTTCAGTGTTTAAGTTAACCTTAAGAGCAAGTAAAAAGTGATTATGTGTTAAATGAAAGAGGCAAAAACTGCTCTGATTCACTAATATGAATAAATAGCAGTCTAACTATGTTAGGCCCAAACCAGACTTTTTTCTAAAACCGCTGACCAATGCTTCATCGTTGCCCAGTGCTCTCACCGATGGCTCTAATTGGCCGAAGACCGGAACATGGGCTTTAATTGGCTTTTGGCCCTGTCCTTATGAGCAGAAGGGACAGTTGGCTCTGAGCCGTGCCGCCTGCTCTGCAGCACATGGCTATTAATCTGAACCATTGTTGAGTTTTTGCTTAAGTTTTGCTTCATCTTCACACAGAGAGCACAAGTAGAGGAAAAACAAAAGAATCGGCACATATTCATTCTCCATTCTTGTTGTAATATATATTTGAAAACAAGTTTTTTTTTTCTTCAAAGCTATATGATTGCAGCCAACAGCTTTATGAACTATTAATGATGAGAAAAAGGACATGTTTTGAAAAAAAAAATTCACATTTATCACCAATTACATTATTCATCTCACCAAATGAAAATATATCGTAGAAAAGTTTGGGGTTTTTTTTGTAATTTATTTAAGAAATTGTTATTGGAGATTAATTACACATAGAGTGAAATATTTAAACTTTTTTTGTTATAATTTTGATTATTACAGGTTACAGCTCATGGAAATCAAAAATTATGTATCTCAAAATATTAGAATATTTACTAAGCTCCATCAAAAATACAGATTCAGCACAGATTTACAATACAGAAATGTTCAAGTTCAAAGTTTGTTGATTTTTAAACCAGAAAAGGCTTGAAATATTTCACTTTATGTTTAATTAATTAATAAAGAATATATTAAAGTTTCCCTTTTTGAATTAAATTTTAACTTGAACTTTTCCACAATACTCTAATGTGGTAAGATGCAGATGTATATTGTGGCCTTATAAAGCTGTGTCCATATCTCCCAAATAAGACTTCAATTATTGTCAAAAGTTACATTGGAATTTAACTTGTAAAGGTCATCTGTGCTGCATCTGGCATCCTGCCATGTAAATCTAAGAAGAAAGGAATCTTATCTACAGTAGATAGCAGCCAAAAAGATGAAATTTAAAAATACAAACTGTAAGTGCTCTGTTTAATCTTTTAATACCTAATAATAATTTAAGATTAATGTTTCAGTTCAAGCTGTGGTAATTTGTGTAAATGCACTTCTTTGCAGAACAAAATGATGTAGGGGCCTCAAGAGGAGGGATGTTGGTAAAAACATCTGGTAAAAAAAAAAAAAATGTCTGCATTTTATTCAGTGGTTGTCTGAGCAAAAAGCCACTGCTGACATGTCTTATCTTATCAGTAAAATAGAAGGAAGAACCCTTTGAATGTACAAGTATCTTTGCCTTTTGAATCAACAAGAGACGTGTCAAATTTGAAAAACGTCAGCATTACAAATAGCCTGAGATGGAGGCTGAAAACACTTCAACAATACAATAAGGTGTCACAAATCATTTGGTAATTATCTTCTGGTGTTTAAAATTGCGGTATGCACCAGGTCATGTTATTCTACAGCCACAAATAGAGAAAAACAACAAGGAAATGTCAAAGAAAGAAAGACACCATTAATAGATTACTGTAAATATTGTTTGCATGAAATTGCAGAAAATGATAGCAGAAAATGATAGCAGAAGCAGAAGAACATGTACAACATGTATAAATTCTTTACAGTATGTCCCTAGATAAGATTCAAGAGAGCTAATGTGCATATACACATATAGTGTGATAGTACTGACATGAACTGGTCAGCAACAGCTTGCATATACATTGATGTCATGTCATGCATAATAAAGAACCTGCTGTTTATACTGTTGAACGTTGCACATGCAGTTAGCAAAACTAGCTGTCTCCATATCACAGTCTCCAGATGGAGACACCATATGTAGAGGAAGAAATGTTTCTTGGTGAGGAGAAGCTCTTTTGGCAATTACGATCTGCTGTCCAGTCACAACATTCGGTAAGTTGAGTTACAAGGAGCAGTTCATTACTTGGGATTTTTCCTTGAAAGCAGTTTGTTCCTTCATAAAAGGTTGTAAACTTCAGATAAAGTGTTTATTTTCACTTGTATTCTATGTTCAGTCAAAGATTTCTGGATCTCATTGGCCAACTGTTCACATCACAGCACAGACTCAAGCTTCAGAGGGGCCAAAATTATCAAAACCTACCTCAGCCAGACCAAACTTTTGCAAAACAGATCGCATTTAAGAGATACATCTAATTTCATTTTTGTTTTTGTGACAAAATGTAACCTTAACCCAGGTAATTCCTTAATTTTTTCCTTATGTCCTCTTGATATCTATTTTTATTATTGCTTAAACAATCCAGAAAAGTCAACAAAACAGTCAGTTTTGAGGTTGAGTCAGGATTTTCAGACACTAAACCTCGTCATTTAAAGAGAGGAAGAGTGTGTTGATGTGCTCCAAAATATATAGTTCCCCAAGTTGCACATCTCCTGCTCCCTACAATAAAACTGTCCCTGTTCTGTAGCTCTTGTAGACCACAACAAATATCAGACCAGGTTCAAAGCAGACAGCTTTACATTGTCATCTACATTTGTTTACACTGGAGAAAACACAACAATGAAATGGCACCACATGTTTTTACACAGTTCTGCTCAGTCGTCATATGATTTGACTGCGTGTGTAGAAATCAGCTGGTGTTTGAGGGGAACATCCATCTAACTGTCACACTGTAGTCCATAGGGAGAGACAGGCTAACACTGGGACTAGACACACACCCACACACACACACACGCACACACACACACACACACACACCTTATCTCTGTCTGGCAGACCATTGGTTACTCATTAGATACAGAGGGTAAAGAGACAGACTGGAGACAAAGAGCAGCTATGCTAATTCGCTTTGATTTTCGTCTCCCTCTCTTTTCTCAGCAGTTTCAAAATCTATTCTTCTCTTTTATCTATATCACTTTCATTTTGCACTTGTACTCTTGATTTCATAGTATTGAAATGATACAAAAGGCAAAATTCATGTCATGTATTAACATCAGTCTTTGTCCATTAAAGTGGTTATAATCCAAACCAAGACAGCAACTCATCTGCACTTTTGGCGCCGAGTCAGTTCACATAAATCAGGTTTTCATGTAATGCAAACATTGTGTGGATTAATGCATTGGTAGAGTTATTACCTATTTAAAAATAAGTCAAATAATCAGCAACTGTTGCATCTCACAGCCACTTTAAATGGGAATCCCTACACTATTATATTCACCATTCAGTGTGTGAGCACCTTGGGTATAATTTTTGCTTGTGCAACTTATAAAGTCGAGAGTATTAGTAAAGAATAGAGGACTTTGAAATAACTGTGACTTTTAATTTAGCCAGGAACAGCCTCCACTTTGATTGTTCTAATTAGGCACATGTGACAGGCAACATAGTGAATATTCATCTACTGATGCTAGTCCTGTCTAATATACAGTAATTGGTTGACCTTACCAGTGCACCTGCCTTTGTTAAAGCACTAATTAAGAATCCAGTTAGGATCTAGGAGTTTTCCAATTAATAGGACTTGGAAATACAAAGATTTATGAGAAGCAAATGCTGACCTGAGACAGCGAAAAGGTAATTTATCTCATTACATTACATCAAAATTACATAAAAAATTTAGCAACTGCTGGAGAAATTTTTGGATAACGTTTGACTGATGTGCATAAAATTGTTGTTATCATTAGTTGAGCCATCTCTCATTGGAACCATAACACTGCATCCAATATGAAATGGTGTATGTATAATTAAATACCAGCCCTATCACCAAACAAGAACATTGCTATTGGCGGATCCCGCAAAACCTCATATTATGTTCAATGATTTAAAAAAAAAAAATTTTTTAAACCCAGCTTATCTGTCTGCCAATGTTATGGTTAAGACTAGGACAATATTATAGCTGTAGCAGATAAACTGTGGATCATGTATATTTAGGGTTAGGCATCTGAAAGAAAGCTTATGGTTACAGTGAATAAAAGGGCAAACTGAAATTGTAGGCTTGTGATGGGATGTGAACTTTAACCTCTTTAAAAGTCAAAGCTTAAAAGTCAGAAATGTTACAATACTTTGTGCACTCACACTTGGCATTGATATAAAATCATTAGGTGTAGAATTGTGTGTCACTTGGTACTGGACTGAAAAAACATATGTTTACCACCTTGTAGTTTACCTGCTCAACACATGAATCTGTTTCCAACTTGTATATTATTAATGTGTTTGATCCATTTACAGATTATGCACATCATCAGGCTTCATTCAGCTCCACTCCTAAAAGTTTAAGTGCACTGAAGTAAAGTTGATGAGGAATTTATAAATCTGCTACAGGCACAGACCTGCTGTGAGTCAACTAGTCTAAAACCAGAGGAAAAGACACGCAACATATTTAATTTATCTTTTCATACCAGTTTTGCAAGACTCACCTTCAACCAAGAGCACAAGAAAAAACTCTCGAGTCCAGATGGTTGTTCCATCTCAGATCCTTAAATTCTACCAGTCACCTGAATCTGAGCGAGAGAGTCCTGCATCCTGTCTTGCTCGTCATGTCACCACTTCTCATCTAAGTATGGCTTTGTTTTTCTTTGGCCCTCATGTCTCCTTTATTTCACTCGCTGCAGTGCTCCCGTCTGTCTTCCTCATAAATCCTACAACATGTCACTACATTCAGTCTCCAGTTTGCAGTCAAAGCTAGCCTCAGGGCAGACAGGCTAAACTGATACAGTGGGCAGTGAGACTGTCCTATTTAATGTTTCCTTTAGTTACAAGATGTCTAATCAAAATAAAAAACAAGCACAAATCTGGCCATACACCTTGTGCTTGCTGTAGCCAGTTTACTTCCTGTATCATTAAGCTGAATGATGCCTACAACTGAGTGGCCTTACTTCTGCATTCAGAGGATGTGTGGTAACATAATATCACTGTTGTACCAAGAAGTTGGCTGAACTTCATCTGAACTTGATTTACATAAAATGACAGGATTACACAAGACGCTGACACCATAAGAAATCTGCATTCATGTGCATCATGTATACATCTCCTCTAAACATTGTGATTGGACAAAAGCTATCCACCTCCAGTCCATGAGTGAGTCAGCTAAGGCCAATCTGAAGATTGTCCATTAGTGGGGTGTGCAAACTATCAAACAAAAATGTTTCAAATACAATCAAATTATTCTAGTTCAATAAAACATCAGCGTTGTGTTTATCTAAGATTACAGAGTGATTCAAACTATTAGACTGTTTTAACTAATATATTACCTGTGTTAGCTTGCAACAGCATCATTTAGCCACAAGACATTTGAAAATAGGTCAGACCATGATTTCCCCTCTTGCACGTTATGCATCTCGCAAATACACTGTTGACTGTATGACTAAGGGAAGTAAACTTAATGTGTTTTCGCATGGAAACTGTTACTTGGATTCTATGGTTTGGCGAAAATGTGTTTTATGTATGTTCATTTAGCCTGTCATGTCTAAATAGAAGGAATATTTTTAATTGACTGAATTGAATGAATTCAAACAATGCACTGATTAATGTACATAAATATTCAAATATATATTATTGATTGCTTGATTTGCTTGAAAAATGCTAGGTTTGGAGATTATAGTGGTCAGTTTTATGATATAAGTGCGTTAAACAACAATTTTGTTTTCTTTTCTTTTCTCTTCTAATTTTAGCATTTTGGTTAAAATAATCGGTTGTTTAAAACAAAGAACATAGACGTAATATATTGTTTTCATTGCCTCGCATTACAGAAAGAATCAAAGGAATGACTAAATTATTTAGTCTTTCTTTAATATTAGTTTCATTGTATTTAAATGAGTGGATTGTTTTCAGCAGGATCACTGGTATAATTGAGAGACTACAGGGGGTCAAACACAATGGCAAGACATACACAGACCTGCCCTGAACACCACACACACACTAACACAAACACTCTCAACCCATGTGGAGCTATAAAGAGGTTTCGTGAATGAGAATTGTGGGATTAGATTAACATCTAAACAATAGTGTGGAAAATGGCATGTTCACACATGAGCATGTTTAAACATACACACAAAAACACACTCACTCATAGACACGCTAAATCTGTGTGCGTGTGTGTGTGTGTGTGTGCGCGCGCACGCATGTGTATGCTCTTTTTTAGGAGGAACAATTGTGGTGCCCCTTTCATTTTCATGTAGATGATGAAAGGCACCCCCAGCCCCACCCCCAACCACACACACATACATACACATTTTCAGTGCATTAATGCCGAGCAAAGAAGAGAATGTGATACTGTGCAGTGACTAAGGTCAAGATCAGCATCTACAAGGACTGATTACTTATGTTTCTTGTTCATCTATGACTGGTAAAATGCTGTCAAGAGTCACTTAATTTATGTGTGTTCATTTAACATCACTGCACAATTTAGTGTTTCTATGCCCTCTGGCTGTATTCATACTCCGAACATGGATGTCTACTTGTTGGCGTTCTGCATGTGTCAGGCTTTCATCACAGTCATCTCATCATCATCATTTCATTTCATTCATGTATAGCAAAGGCATCTGTTTCACCTCCCAGTATAACTCAGCTCTGGTATTGATTTCAAGAGGAAACATCCCAGCTGTGGCCCTTTTCTTTTGAAAGTGCTCCCGAACAAGTCTCTGGATTATAGTAATGTCGTTACTGAGTGTACAAGGGAAACCCTGCCTCTAGGCTGCCACTGGTGCATCCTCCTGTGTTTCTCTGTGCATCCTGAAAAATGTTCTTTCAAACATAAATCACACTTCCAAGTCACGATGAATTCTAAAGTGCTCCCATGATCAAGGTTATTGTCCTCGAGTGTGTATGCTGCCTCAGACGGTGTCCTTCTATAAGATAAGCCCTCTCTTGCCTTGGGACTTTACTAAATTAAAGGCATGCTGACATCTCTTTTAAGACCACAGATCTCTGTGAACACCGCTGAGCAAACTTTCAGTGTCTGTACAGCTCCTGTGAATTTAAATATTTTTCATCATTGTATGCATACTGCAAGATATCACATTACTTTTTGTTTGTCATTAAAGATACTGTTGTCAGAGGGATTTCAAATATTAGAAGAAAAAAGAAAATGTGAGTGTATCGTTTGATTGGTTTGGGTCGAAGAATAGACAGTAAACACTTTGAGACAAATTTGCAGGTTATGATTTTGGGCTACATGAACAAAATTGGCTCAAGCTGGCTTGAATTTCTTTATAGAGACTGATTTATTCTGGTGCTTTTCTTAACTAAATAGATGTGTAGTTGGAAATTGAACATGTCTGACATCAGTGATAACAGTACTCATCCCATCTCCTTCCCACAGTTAACACTGGCATAACACTATAGGTCTCTTATCTCTATTGTCTAAACCTATGGAAATCTTTACCACAGAAGTGACACATTAGAAATATTTATCATCAATGTCGTCCTGTCCATAGTGGCACCTGACTAGAAAATGCTTATTTGGGTTGTTTCAAAAGCCATTAACCTATTTTCAGTATTAGAGCTTGCTGCATTAACAAATCAAAATGTAGTAAATATACATTTAATACGTTACAATATTCACATATTAGTTAGAGTTTTAAAATTGAGCCACAAATATACAAACATCTATAAACACAAAAAGAAGTTGTGAGGTTATAATGTGAGCACATACTGTATATATTTACATTCAACCTACTGTATGTACTATATAACTCACCAGAAATAGAAATTGCTACATTGACACAAAAAGAAATTAATTGCATTATATGCTAAATATGCTCTCTTTACAAGAATAATAAAAAATGATAATAATGTCTATAAACTCTGAAACTGCAATCATCTCTATTTTTTTAATCTTAAACATAATTAATAAATATAATTGATAAATATGTTATTCTAATGAATGGGTAAGTCTGTGCTTGATCTGTCAATGTTTTTCAATAACTGAGTAATACATCCTTAGTGTAAAGCAAGCTGAGGTTTAAGACGTCACCATATGTAACAAGGCCAGAATCGATATATATTTAAATTTGACATGAATAAATCTACATCATCAGCATACAAGGATATTCTGTGTTCTGCCAGCACTGCTGTTATTCTGTAACATTGCAGCAATCATTTTTGATGCTTTGCTAAAAGTTTTCATAATATCTTAGTTTGCATAATTTAACAAGCTTCAACTCATGGTCTCAGAGTTGTTAGGGTAGTACACAGAGTAGTGTTAGCAATTTATCCTTGAACTTTTTATGTGGAAGACCATCTGGTCCTTCCTTTTTCCTGACTTCAAATTATCAATAGCATACCTCTTTATTCATTTGTAACACCAGATCTTCTTGATATTCATTTGGGATATGTGATATAGGTATAGTTCATCTAAGAACCTACTTTTTGGATATTTTTGTGTTTTTTTGTATATAATTCTTTATAGTAGTCACCATTAATGCCTATCTATTGTAACACAGTCATTGGATATAATGGTTGGATTTGATGTTTTAGTGCTTAGTTGTTTAATATGCCATGCTAATAATTCACCTGATTTACCACTTTGTTCACAAAATGTTTGCTTTCACTAAATAGTCTAGAGGCAGGTCTGAAAGCAATCAATTTATCATATTCAGCTTTCTATTAATTTATTTCTAAAAAAATCTTAATTTAGGGGTGTCTACATGGTCTAGTGGTCAAAGGCGTATAAATATAATCTTGAGTGCTTTGATTCAAGACCTTTGTTGTATGTTACTA
Source organism: Rachycentron canadum (assembly GCA_038496675.1). Lineage (NCBI taxonomy): Eukaryota > Metazoa > Chordata > Actinopteri > Carangiformes > Rachycentridae > Rachycentron > Rachycentron canadum. Next base: position 1,288,133 of record CM076653.1, read on the forward strand.
CAGTTTAATGGCTGTTTCTCATCTATTGAATAAAAGCCAAAAAGAAAGCACTCCTCACATACAACCACACATACACACATGCACACCCCCAAGCATGTAACAGAGCTGAGAACACAGGTGTGAGATGTAGGCTGTGATTATGGAAAGTAATGAACATATAAATCTGTGTGTGTGTGTGTGTGTGTGTGTGTGTGTGTGTGTGTGTGTGTGTNTGTGTGTGTGTGTGTGTGTGTGTGTGTGTGTGTGTGTGTGTGTGTGTGTGTGTGAGGGAGACAGTGGAGTGGGGGGTAAAGGGGATTATTTGCACATGTGTGAATTGCGTATGTGTACGTGTGTGTATCTTTCTCTGTACATGCATGTGTGTTTAATTTGTACATGCTTCATCAGATGTGTGTGTCTGCCTGTGTTTGTGTATACAGGTATGTTTGTGTTTACGAGCTCAGGGGTGAAAATGTGTCTGACTGGGATTTTGTGTACACATGTAATTGCATGTGTGTGTTTTTATGTATCTGTAGTAAATATGAAACTTTGAAACCAGATTCAAATCAAGGAATCCCCTGTGGGTTGCACAATTATCATCACTAAATGTATGCGTGTGCGTTTCTGTCTATTTGTGTGTGAGTGTGTATTGTGGGGGGTGGGGGGATATTCAAGGTAGTGATGGAGATGGCACACAAAGAAAGATTGTCCAAGTACATGGGACATTGCCTGTTTGTCTTGGGTTCTTACCCACAGAGGACGCACAGTTGGTTTGCTGGTCCTTCATGTCCTTTTCCAAGCCATGTTGACATGATAGTTATATACACCCAGTGATGCACTTAGACACATCATCAGTGATGGGAAAAAATAAAAATCATCACACACAACTAAAGGAAGAAAGAAAGAAAGAGTTTATCATTACAAAAACATTTATATATATCATCAAAAAGCTCAGCTCAAAGACAACTTTGTGTAGAGAGACAATAAAGTTTTGTGTGTCTGTGTCTCCCGTTGCCCACGGCTGCAGATCCAAACAGGGATCTTGGCAATACAGTCATCTTTGTTCTTTTCTAGGTCAAAGCTCAAAGATTTGATCTGATGTCTAGGATCCTTTTAGAGATACAGTATACTGTAGGCCTTTATTATTATGATAACACTGCATCTAATTATGCAGATTTACACCATTGATATTCATGAGCTACGCTGCCGCCAGGGAGGGGCCTGCAACAGACACAACAATGAGCCGGCAAAATTAGAGTAAACTGAATCTATGAATAAAAATGGCAGGCCGCAGAGGATTATATACACCCGTCTGTCTGCTTACGCTGCCTACTGTACAATGAAGGTACGTAAGCCACTATTTAAAAAACTGAAAAGTGTTAAGTCTCTGTTGCTCACTCGGCATATTTTGTCTTTTATTTTTATTTTATATTTAATGAAATATATAGATCAGTATAAGTCACACTAAATCATTTCATCCTTGTTTTCTCTCTTTTGTCTCCTTGTGGATTTTATTATAAATTAGAGATACTGTATATTCATCTTATACTTAAAACAGTTATTACATTTGTGTTAGCATTTTGCTGCTACATTAAGGCACAACAGAAGCTATAAAAAAAATTCCACTGAGGACAATTTAATGTTGTCAATCTCCTCTAAATCTCCTGTAAACCAAAAGTGTGTCAACCTCTAATTAATTAAAACAGAAAAAATAAAAACTTGAACAAATCCCTGAAGAAGACAGTCACTCAATTTAAACATTCTCTCCAAGGCTTTTGCTTTAAATAAGAACAGTTTACAGTGAACTGGTTTGAATAAATTCAGAAATATCTAAAAAGAAAAACACAAGAAAGAATGCCTGCCTCTTTGCCCTGTTTTCAAAAAGCTTTAGAAAGTCCCAGTAATAATTATTCTCAGATCACAATCTATGAATTTCGTATTGCTCTAAAGTTGAATAATCTAATTGCTCGTAAATGCACAGTGAAAGAAAAAGACTTGGTGAAACACGACTGAATAACCCCTTATATAAAAATTGAACAGTTAAAAGTCATAATCCTTCATGTTGGGAAATGTGATTATATTTAGGAGACCAGTGATGAACTCAATCTGTCAATAGCACGGTCTCAACAAAAACCATTGTGTTTTTCATGTAAACTGAGCCACATAAATACACCTGTATAATAAAGCTAGATGTCTCCACTCTAAAATGATGATGAGGATTTAATGTGACACTTTTTGTCTGCCTACTGTGCCTGATATACAGTAAAGGTACATCAAAAAACTGAAAATTAGGTGGGCCATCGTGGTGCATTTGGATATAGGAACAGCATTAGGCTGCTGTGAATCCATGAATAAATATAAGAGTCCTTAGAGGATCATTAACACCTGTCTGCCTGCTCATTTCCACTATTGTATGCTAATGTGCTGTACATTTATGACCTGCTGGTAGCTTTTAAATGGAGAATAATGAAACTCAGGTGTATTGTGAAGATGCACAGCCTGGATCAAAAGTCTGAATAATATTTCTACTCATATTCAGTCTTAAGTTGAATGGCAAAAATCCCTATCACATTAAACATTGATGAAGTGAATCTATGAATAAATATATTCAGGAGAATAATGAGAATAATGTTCATGTCTTCCTCCATGCTCACTGTTGCTATTGTACTGTAAAGATCCTGTATTTATACAGTTTGTGTTTTCATTTCAGAACAAATTAAATATTTGACTGGAATTGTATTTTTTGGGGAAGAAATACAACCTGTGTATACACACAAAGAAACTGCTTGTCTTTAACTCAGAATACAAGGTCAGTTAAGGAAGAGAAGATTAAACTTTTATAACCTCTATGTAAAACTGGGACATTGTAGCACCAATAGCAACAAAACATAACTCATTATAAGAAAGAAAGAATATGAAAATAAACACAAATATTGTTCTAAATCACAATTAAATCAAGGTCACCACCAACAATTTCAGCAGGAGACATGTCAAAGCAAAAAGTATGAATCAAAATGAATGAAAAACTGACAAAAAAAAAAAAAAAAGGAAACAAACAAGTCCTGTCACATTATATTCATTCTTCTGGGATAGTTGTGAGGTGTGTGTGTGTGTGTACGTCAAAGAGGTGGTTTTCCCAAACTCCCTGTCTGATTATTGGTTGTAAATTTCTGATAATGAGGAGTGAACAAACAAAAGCATCAAAACAGTTTAAGCTTATTCTCCACACTGTCCATACCACACGGTGTTTCAGTCAAAAGTATAAAGCCTTAATGAACTGGGTTTTAAGATGAAAATGTGTGCTCTAAATGGCATGAGTGATTCTTCATCCTTCAAGAGATCTGAAAGACAGAGAGAAGGCTGAACCATTGAAGTGAGGAGAAGCCATCAAGTTATTGGCTGTGTGTATGTGTGCTTGTTTGTGCGCGTGCATGTTTGCTTGTTTGTTCTAATGAGCATCTGTCAGTACAGACCTGATAACCATGGTAACACCCAGGGTGATTTTCTGCCCATGTTCACAGCAGCTCTGAGGCTCGACAGCGAGGTCAACATCTGGGCTGGAAGAACAACCCTCACACCCTACAACACTTTTATCACTGCTGTCATTAAAATGCACCCATATGATCTGCAGCACTGCTTGAACGTGTCTCCTAGAAATCATGCTTATATACAAGTAAAGGGTTTAGCTAAATGCACTTTGAATGAAAAGTATTTGTTCACTGTTAGCATTAAGTGTACAGATCTGGGCTCATATCACACAAAAGCTTTACAGAAGGGTGAGAAGTGAGAGAGACTGAGGTCCTGCATCCTGTTGGTTAGGTTTTAGGCACCTAAAACAGATCTGCTACTTCAAGTCCAGTCATTTAAATCCTATATTTATATCTGCAATGGTATTATGGCATCCAACTGACAAATTAACACCAGTTGTTTACCTTGACAAAACCACATTACGAAAGTGGACAGGAATACACATGAATTCATGTTTTCTTTTGCCTATTTTCTTGAATTTCAGTTAGAATTTGCATTAAATTTGGAGGGAAATCCAACTATTATTGAAAAACAAAATTCTGTTCGCTGCCACAGTGTCTTTGGGGTATTTTATGATTTAACTCATTTAAACCAAACTAATATGCAAAATTAATAGTTGCACTTCACGCATGAACACAGTCATTCCAATTTTCTAATCTAATCTCAATTTTCTATGTATAACAGTATTTGAATGTATTTAACTGTACCAATAGCAGAAAAGTACAGATATGTATGAATGGATGTTTTTGTTTTTTTTTTTTTTATTGGGATACCTGTGTGACCAACACTATCTACAGCCCCTGGAGATGGAAATGGATGCTCTATGTTACTTGGTGTCTCTGTTTGTACGTGTGTGTGTGTGTGTGTGTGTGTGTGTGTGTGTGTGTGTGTGTGTGTGTGTGTGGTGGAAGGATTGTAACATGAAGTGGTTTTGAATGTGTTCATGTGTGTAAATGCAGTAGTTTGTGTTTCTATTGGTCCATTAAAGTGAACAACCCAGGATGTCTGTCAGTTTGAAACATTGCAGGGGACAAGAGTGTGTTATCCTGAGGCCACATAGGTGTGTGCATGTATTTGTGAAAGTGTGTGTTTGTGTAAGTGTGTGTGTGTCTGTGTGTGTGTGGTGCACAGAAGCGTGACTGAGCCAGAGGCAAAGGAAGGTCACCTCACGTGCACGGCTCAGTGGAACAGCGCCTGGTGACTGTGCACGAGAAGCCAAGCACCAGCAGTCTCCCAAGGACAACAAAGTGCTTATCCAGGAGAAAAAAAGAAGAAGGCTGTAGAGCTCTTTGATCTCACACACACACACACAAACCTCAGTATTCAGTATATACTATGGGCTCACATGCACAACAAAAACAGAAAAACAACCCTCTTAGCTTGTGCATGCACCTTGTTTAAACGTCTATGTTATTCTGTTTCTATCACATTTAGACTAATGTATCTCTCTTCATCTCACTATTTAAACACATCATCTGTCTTTGCTGCAATTTCAACACAGTGACTTTGGGCATTGAATACAGTTATAATACAGATATTTTGATCAACATAGTAAAATAAAAATATAGTAAAATTAATGAGTTTTATTTATCTGCTCCAGTTTCACAGTCCTTGTGTTGTTCATGTTGGCTCATCGTCACACTGTTCTGTTTCACTGGGACACTTGAGCTGATAACTGAGCCTCTGTTATTATTAATACCTGTGCTTTTCCAATTATGACAAGTCAAAATGCAAATTGTTAACTCCAAGCTACCATTTCTTTGCATGTAATGATTGTTGATAAAAGTTCTCTACTCTTCAAACTTTTATCTTATCTTAAGCTTAATTTTAAACAATTAAAAAATTCACACATCACCAAAATACACACATCTTGTAATATTTAGAACTTTTGAAGAGCTATTAATTCATAAAAATAGAAATAGAATAGAAATAGAATTTTCTAGCCTATCCAAACCAATATCTCTCAATAAATAAATAAATGGGCATACATCATTAAAATTAGAAAAGCAAAGAGATGAATAACAAGAGTAAGATTTACTGCAATAAATAAAACTGTACATGCATCACTAGTGTGTGTTATTTGACAGGTTACACAGTAAGGAGAGTGAATGAGTATTGACCTAAAAGTAGGAAAACGTCAATATCAAATTCTGCTGTTAGTTATTGTTTGTTTGTTTGTTAATTATACATAGTGTCCTTAATAGTAATAGGTCCTGTGACTCTAAATATAATTTGTTCATAACTGGAAATATCAGACAGGGGTTCTCACTAGTTCTGAAATGATGAAGGTGTAGTTTTTCCATCTGTCTCTGAAGTTTGTTAAACTGTTGCATCAGTAAACTATCAGGTATAAAAGGGCCAGGCTTTTAGTCAGGGACTCATTACACATGTGCATCTTCATATTTTTTTCTGGAAGTATGTGTATCATATAGCAACTTTCTATTTCCATGCAGAACCTTGTTTTGTACAGTAAGTTAAGCTGTCCATTGCCTGCAACCCTTTACACTCTCCTCTCTGCCATCGGTGGTTCAGCTGTTGTTTCTCATTATAAAAACCACCTTATTGTGTTTCCTATTATCCCAAGCTGCTCCAAGCAACCAGTATACTCTGTGCATCTGTGTGTGTGTGTGTGTGTGTGTGTGTGTGTGTGTGTGTGTGTGTGTGTGTGTGTGTGTGTGTGTATGTGTATGTGTGTACAGTAGCTGCCAAATCGAGTCTTTATTTGCCTCTAACCGTCTCTCTCGCTCTCTCTCCCTCTCGTTCTCTACTCAGGTGTATGTCTCCTCTGTCCCCTCATTATAAAAGCAGCCTCACCCCCATACTCCCCCCTCTCTCTTTTCCATCTCTTTTCTTTCTCTCCCATCACCCTCTTCTTCCCCTCTACTCCCTCTTTTCCTCCCTCCCCCTTTCTCTTTACCTTTCCCTCGCTCATTATCCAACAGCTTGAAGCAACCAGTCAGCCATATGTGAGTGAAAACTGCCACCTCACACTGTTAGCTTGTATTATATCAAGTCTGCACTTAGCCTTAAACTTTGCCCTAAACCTTTGGCTATTTCTGTTCTTTCTAACAGTCAAACTAATTAAGAGGGCAGCTTATAGCCAGCACCCAGCTATATGTGAATCTATCTCACAATTCAAGCTGGTTTTAACTTATGTTTGCCTTAAAATATTTTCTTGCATGTTTTTTTTTTCAGCTAATTGTAACTAATTACTGAGGGAGCTCACCATCAGCCATGTGTGAAGCTTGTTTGATAGCCTTGTTTGTGCTAAAACCATGATAGCCATAAGCTGCTCTCTTCTTTCCTTCATTAAGGGATTTTGGATTTTGCATTCTACCATTAAATCACATTTCATTATTAGTTCTCCTAAAGATTCTCTAATCAATATTAATACGTTAACAAACAGGATTCACTCATAATGACAAACCTACAGTTAATTATCATCTGATTCTGCAGTTCCCATTACTGTACATTTTTGCAAGTCTCCATCAATCAATGTACTGACTGACACTTGACAGTGCATTACCTTGAAAGCTAATTTTACGTACAGAAAAAAAAACAGTGTGACACCTCTCAATCAGCTATTTAAGAATTTTCAACAAAAACACTTCTACCTTTGATTTCTGTTTAGTTTAGATTTGACAGTTTGTCCTCTGACAGAGTCACTCAAGTGAAACTGTCACTCTCTTCACTTCCATGCAGGTAAACAAGATGATTCTATTTCTTAAACAAGCAAGTCAGCAGTCTTTGTGAAAGTCCTCTCCACAACCATGACAACGCTATAATTCACTTCCTGTGTCCCAGAGGGTCAAGCGTGACTCGATCCAATCAGAACCATGCCAATTAGACGCCTCAACTGGCACTTAATTACCACTCTGAAGAGGCTGATGGACCATTAATTAGCAGGACATTAACAGGGCTGATTGTTCATTAACAGCAGAGCATATTAGAGGAGATAAGACCCGATTGTAATGGACTCTGGTGTTGGAGAGAAAGGCTAAAGCTGCTTCCAGTAGAATTAGGTGACCTGCTATGGCAGTCAAGTCTGGGATAATAATGTTAACAATGGCCATTAAAGGGGAATACCACTTATTTTTAATGTTGGAGTATGTCACTCACGTGGCTGAGGTCCAAATCCCAGCAGAAAATTCCAGGGGGTTTTTTCTCCCCTGCACTATTACACTGGATCACAGGGTCCATCCAGCTTTAACCCCTGGATATGACATTAGATCATCTTTTGGGTAAAATAAATACATCTCTAAGGTTAGAGGTCCTTCACTAAACCTTCTCCCTATCCCTTTCTTACAACATCAGCTGACTTTTTTGTTTGCTCTTGTCCATGATGTCTTCAGTGAGTCTTTGTTTTCCCAGGTCCATACTTATGAGAATTATTTACTATGCATATACATATCTGAAACCAAACTCACACGCATACAAGTGAAAAGTTTTTATGCATACCCTCATACACCCGCATCCAAGGAAGCCTGCTGGGACTGAATATGGGAAACATGTTTTGGTGTGCTGGTCTGAGATGCTTAACCTGTTGTGACACCAGCAATACCAAGCCTCCCCCTAGTGCTTTAGGACACCTGCTAAGGATATTCTAAAGTGTTCCTCTTCCTTGGCAATAGGGACATGTTGATGCATCAACCTTGCCCCAATGAAAGAAGTTTGATGGGCTGAGAAGAATATCATAGACTCTTGGGTTGTTCATTTCAATGTATTGCAGCCTGGGAGTTGTCCTCTGATGGATTTCATATACCTTGTGCAATTCTCCCTCATTGGGCTGCCCTCCCCTTCCTCCAGATCACCCTGGGAACAACAGATTGAATTTCTTTCTAACTGGGCTCTATGATGTCAAAGTCAGTGGTTGGTTCGGGTGAATTCATCACTCTGCATTCTCCAAAGTATTCCCCCTGTAATGCATCACTGTAGGTGTTTTGAAGATGGTTGTCTATCTTCTCTTTTGAGTATGCAAGATGGCCACGTCGCTTCTGGCTTAGTAACTCTCTTGTAAACACAGAGGGATTTGCAAGGAGGGCAGTGTGTGCATGTTTCCTGGTTCCCCTTTAGTCTACCTCCTGTGCCAGTCTGCCCCATATCAAAGTTTCCTCCTAAGGATGCTGCAGAGTTCTGCAGCCTGTTTTTCTCATCCATACTTGTCCATTTGAACTGCCTCTTCAAAAGTAGCAGTCTGTGCCTAAGCTGCATGATCTTCTCTGCCCTTCAGTTATTGGTGTACTGCACTTTGGTACTGCCCACTGTTCACTGTATCAAACCTTTCAGCAGCAAGACTGACGATAATTGTTGCAATTGTTTGCAGTCTCATGTCTGCCCTGGGATGGGTTTCTGGAGTTCGTAGGTTCTGGACACTGTGGAGTAACTCCTGGTCTGGGTGCTCCTGCATCTCCCTGTGCATTGCTCCAGCTCCTCCCCCACCAAACATTTCAACTTGGCCTGGTGGATGTTCAAGCCCCACAGGTTTTTGCAGATCTTGCATGTGGCAAGACATACTGCATTCGTCAACATCACACATCATCATTGATTGAAATAGAAATTGTTAAATCTACACATTTTATCAATTGACATGCAAAATGTTGATTGCCACAAGCTACTAAAAAGTGAAAAAACAAGAAATAATAAAACAAGAAAGAAGTCCCACTCAAGAAGGGATATATTTTCCCACCAAGGGGCTTGCTGATTCAGTGAGATTGAAGGTTTGGTTTTGGCCGTCCTGATCTATCTTGGCCTGGTCCGTGTCAGTCCGCTGTAGCGGTTCCCTGGGGAAGAACGTTCTCTGACTCTTCATTTCATGCTTCATTTACCATCACACTCTCCCAAAACACTAACTGTGCATCAGAGTGTGAGTGTGTGTATGTGTGTGCTCCAGGTCATTCTTTCTGTTTATATATGTACTCTTTGTCTTGTTGTTTCTATTACACATGCACACACGCATATCCACACACAAACACAAAGCATACACACAAACACACACATCCCTAAAAGGTAAATGATAGTGTTCATGTGTGAGACACCAGCTTATATCTGCTGGAGTCAATGGATTCTGTATTGTTCTCCAAGGGCAAGCTGAACGTAATGCAGAAGGGGAATGGACTTGTGCTCTTATGCACAGTGATAAGGATGGATGAAAGGTTTAAATACACACTGCACAAAGACACACACACACTAAGCCTGTAACTGTTGTTTTACTTCCAAAGTCAATGAAATTGCCTCTTTCCTCTCTCTGAGGTGTATCCAATGCTTGAATATGGCTTGGAAACATAAGAGTGTGTGAGTGTGAGTGTGAGTGTGTGTGTGTGTGTGTGTGTGTGTGTGTGTGTGTGTGTGTGTGTGTGTGTGTGTGTGTGCGTGCGTGCGTGCGTGCGTGCGTGTGTGTGTGTGTGTCTGTGTCTGTGTGAGGAGGGGGAGTTGTTATTGGAGACATTGTAGCTCATAAAGCCTCTGCAGTATCAATATAAACTTTCTCTACAGAACCAGGATGGAGGAATTTACAGCAAAGAGTTGACTTTTATTTTCATTTTGCAAAAATACTTTTACTTTTGCAATATATAAAAAAGTAATTCTGTGTTGTGGTACTCCTGTTTATGCATTGCTTTAATGTATGGATTTAAGTAAAATATTATGGTCTCAAAATCAGCATTATACACTCCCAAAGGAACATTTACAAGTTCATTCAAAGTCGCCCAAGATTATTCCTCCAGTCTGCAATTGAAATTCAGCCATCAGACAGTAAATTGGCTTTTGGGGCTGAGCTGGTGATAAAACATCAGGTCTTAGACACAGGTCCAAAGATACGCACAAACACACACACCTGAAAGCACACAAATCCAGTCCTGACATGTAATAGCTTTTAAGCACAGTGAGGCATTGAGTTGTATCACCAGCAGCAGGGTGAATGGATGGGCACTATCATTACACACACACAAACACACTATGGTAGGTAGGTATGAATAGATGGTCTGTCTCGGACTGGTGAGATTGGTTCCATCTGACGTAGAAAGGGTTGCAGGGTCACATCCCTCCTATTACCTCTCTCTATGTCCAATGACACTTTATTCCCCTGAATGTGGGTCTGCAATAGATGGAGCTAATCTGAGCAATGCAGAGAGATGCTGGGGCAAGTAAAAGTTGGAGATCAGAGATTTGATTAGATAGATAGATAGATAGATAGATAGATAGATAGATAGATAGATAGATAGATAGATAGATAGATAGATAGATAGATAAGTAGGTAGGTAGGTAGGTAGGTAGGTAGGTAGGTAGGTAGGTAGGTAGGTAGGTAGGTAGATAGCCCATACATTTAAATATTATACATTCCACTCTGTCTTACCAGGACAGAATTTCAAGCCAAAGTCCATTCATAAACTTGGCAGTTTAATGTTTCTACAGTAAGTGGCAAAATAGCTTTTCTGACCTTTAATGAAAGATCTGATACATTTGTTCCATTTTAATCCGGTTAATAAAACTGCTTGTAACAGTATTTGAACTGGCCATTTCATTCCTCACTATTTAAAGTGAATGTTGTTTGAGGGTATGAGGGCATTAGATCCAGGCTACATATCAATGTGCCAGACAAACTTTTTTCTGAATCTCACTCAAGCTAAGATAAAGCTCAATAGATAAATTAATATCTACCATCTGATATTTTCATATGACTTACACATATCTTAGGCCTTCTATAGATACACAGTATGTATGTGAGTGCTAGACAAAGAGAGAGGATAGGGGATGATACGAACATACGAACGGAGAGATGGATAGACGGGGAGAGATAGACTGACAGAAGACTTATCAATCAAAGACCAAAGCAGAGTGCTAATCCTCTAGCAAGCAGAGACAGAGGGAGAGCCAGATGAGGAGAGAAGACAGGAAAGGAGAGGAAGGGAGATAGGAGCGGACAGGACAGGAAACTGAAGGGAAGAAGGACAGAGAGGAGACGGTGAATGTGGCCCATTGAAGGACAATCATTGTCTATCAACATGAAGAATTACCTTTCTCTCTGTCCCTTATGCCTACATGTGAGCACACATACACACTCAGTGGAACAAGCTGACCTGTGAGGGAACACTGATTGAATCTTCAGTGGGATTAACAGGGATTTAGCCCAGTGTAATGATATCTGAATGAGTTGATTAGCTATCTGATGACTTTTTTGCTGTTTGACCTCTATAGCCCAATAACAACTGGTAACTTGTAATTCTTTCTCAGGCTACATTTAAACTAGGAGAGAAATAAACTTAACATGCAACCTCCTTGAGGCAGCGGACAGTGTTTTTTTAGCGAAATGAACCATGAAACGTTGTGGGTGTGTGGGCAGCCACAGCATGATCAGTTAAAAACAGTTTTCACATGGTTTGTCCCTGTTAAGAGAGTGACAAATCTCACAAGCAATGACAAAGTGCAACCGTGAAGGCAATGAAGGGTAAAGGTTTCCCAAGAAGGCAAAATCAAATATAGCTGGAAGGAGCGATTAAAGATAGTCGCACACACATGAAGAAATTGTGATGATGTTGAAGGAAAAATAGGTAGAAAAGGAGTTTCAGGAGAAATAGCTGCCTAAGCAGCACTGGTGCTTGGCCTCATAATACAGCACAAGGATAAGAAAACCTTTAAATGAATAGTTTAACACGTGGGAAAAAGATTTACTTCCTTGCTGAGAGTTAGATCAGAAGATCCAAACCATGTTCTTTGCAGGTGGTTAGTTTAGCTTTGCATAAACACTGGAAACAGAGCAAAACAGCTGGCCTGGCTCTGTCCGAAGGCAACAAAGTCCACCCACAAGCACCTATAAAGCTCATCTTGTTTTTGTAGGTTTTATGTACCTGACAGGGCACAGTAACATCCCAGAGTCTCTGTTGTTTGACTGGCAACTTCAAATTTCAAAGTATTAATCCTAGAACACAAGATGTATGTAAATATCGTTAAACCTGGTCTTCTTCATATATATAACACTGACACATGGAAGATTGAAGGATTGTTCTATTAGTATTAAAAATCAACAGGCTGTCTTTGCTGTGTGAAACATGGAATGAATCATAGTAAATATAGTCTGAACAAGTTCTAACTAAGTAAATTATCAGATGGAAGTAGCCCTTCATACAAGAAATTTGTAAACAAACTACAGAAGCTAAAATATACATTTTACAGGGAATCGTCCACTGGTAGCCACAGTTCCTGGTGTGAGTTGAACACCAGCTGTGATTCAAAAACATGGAGTGGGGTTACTGGGAGGTTTTCTCTGTTGCCTCCAGACAGTTGTTAAGAAGTTGATTCAGATTTCAGCTGCACCCCTCCCGTCCTTAAAACAGAGGTTATGTGAGGACTGTGGAGACTAGAATTTGAGAGTACTTGGAGCTCTGCCTGCTTTTCACATATACCTGCACATTGCCATTTGCTGCAAAAAAGAGAATGTGACTGTTGTGGCAGTTGGTCTCAGGAAGTTACAAAAACATTTGAAGGAGCTGGATATTTTCTGCACTTTCTAACTATCCAAACATCAGTGGAAGTATTGACCTGTTCTCCTAGGTGTTTTTGCCTGAAGAGTTTCTGAGAGCTTGGTTTGTTGAAAGCCATGAATCATGCTCTACATGTGTCTAAAATTGATCCCTTTCTTTGGTTTGTTGTTCAGTGTCATAACTGAAGTCCACCATAAACATTATGCCTAAACTGCTGTGGCAAAAATAATTTATGTGGTGAAGTAACATCAAACAGATTCAGGCTGCTACATCTTTGTTAACAGGCAGTAAAGAAGTTCTCTGTGCTACTTCTGCTGTTCCAATAGGTCAAAAACATAAATATGAAAGTTCCCCTGCTGGCTCAGCAGGCACTGAAGCTGGTCTATCGATCAGCTTACCAGAGCTGGTGGTGCAGTCCATTTCTCCAACCTGACATTTTAGAGTAGTTCTCATTTTTCTTCTCATGTAAGACATGTCAGATGAGTAATACGATGTGATACGATAATATAAGATGGATTCTATCAATGGCGTTTCCCCAACATGTTGTGAAAGTAACTGCTTCTCTCACTGGTCACTGGTCGTCATCAAAACCAGACCTGCATCTAATATGACCTGCTTGTCCACCAAATACGTCTGCAAAAGTTAAATTTCTCATATTTCCATAAGTTCAGGGAAACCGGTGAAGTCCTGGAAAAAAACTGCATGTAGGGAAGTGGGAGAAGCTAAAGGATTACCGTCTATAGGCATCATACAGCACAGATGCCATCTCCATCATCACTAAAATATGACAGTGACAAAAACCCGAGGGCAGACAGAGCACCAAGATGACATTAGTTCACATAGTGTATCTCCCTGGTGTAGCATAAACTTGCCAGCAGAAGTTCAGCAAAGTATGAGCATGAAAACAAAATCAACAAAGGAGCCCCTCGTTGATTTCAGCTCTTGGTGTGCGCATTTTATGAAAACACACATCCTTTGCAATGCTGCAGGTGCCAAATCTTCCATCAAAGGAAGATGAGTCATTTTATGCACACCACAATCAATTTCATAATGATGGTTATTATATGATTGAGATGTAGTCCTTAATTGCTTACATCCATTTCCGTGCCCATACTAAAATTAGTAATGATTGTCATCAGCCTGTTTAAATCAGTGTGCTCATGGTTTTATTATAGTTTATTATGAATACTATATTCAGTGCTATCCGTGTGTGCTGGCACTTCTATGAATGTGTAAACTCTAACGGTAGTATTCATAATATTTATGATGTCATTTATATTAATCATATTACTATTTAGTGTGCTCACTTGATTTATAGCAGCCTTTCACTTGGTAGTATTTATCAAACACCACTGGTATGTGAAAGGCAGTCAGACCTGTTATTGAATAAACATAAATTCTCCTCAGTACATGTTGATAAATCCAAGGGTTTGATCAGAAATGGACACACTTGTGTAATCTCACTGACTCATGGTGGGACACCAAGCACACTCAGAGAGGCTGGAAATGAGCAGAGCTCTGGCGCACCCGAGTGGTGACAAAGTATGACTGCAAGATGGATGTACCTTCAAGAGCTGCATGATGGCAATGACTGAAGAACTTGATTTCCCACAACCCTAAAACAAACTGACACGACTGCTTTCCTGGATGGGCACAATGCAGAGACGCCCAAAAATGTGAAAGCACATATACATACACATTCTATTGAATCGCGTGCTTGGATAGCAGAAAGCCCCAGAGCTCTTCATTAATCACTGTGTTGAGGTTTTGATGCCACAGCAGGAATGGAAATGCTGGTGTGCTTCTCATAGATATACTATACCGCCTTCATTAGCTACACCAAATTCCAGTGCTGGGAGAAGTTACACTAACACTGGCTATTTGTTGAAATGCTATATAATATAATTGTATTTCTGGAACCTGCCACCCTGTACAACTGAGTCACTCATTTATGGTTTTGAAAAACATTGTAGGGTGAAGAATAACATACATCAGGCTTTGGGCATACTTGTTAGTAGGATCAACTCATTGATAGATTTTAGCAGATTTGGTAATTACTTATGTATTTATATAGAATAGAACCAGGTTTATTCTTAAATGCCATAACATTATAATCCTTTATTGGTAGCATAGAGCTGACCTATTGATTAAATTGTACTTAAATATTGAAGAGATTGGCGTCAACACAAGTGTGTCCTCAACTGCCTTCATTAACTCCTGCACACCATTTCCATGCTGTGCATATTCTGTATTGTTACCTGTTTTCTTGTCTGTATACAACATCTATTGCACGTCTGCCCGTCCTGGGTGAGGGATCCCTCCTCTGTTGCTCACCATGAGTTTTCTCTTTTTTTTCCCTGTTAAAAGGGTTTTTGTTTTGAGTTTTTCCTCAGTCGATGTGAGGGTCTAAGGGCAGAGGATGTTGTTATGATGCTATGTAAAGCCCTTTGAGACAAACTGTTTGTAAAAATGGGCTATACAAATAAAATTGCCTTGCCTTGCCTATGCTTTAGTTTTGTGAGTCTGTATCACCAACTCAACAGGAAATGACTCAGGTTAGAGTGGTGAAGTTACAGGGGTTTTAAAGTTTGATTTTTTTCCTCATAGCTTTTGTCATTTTTACAAGGCCTTGTTCCTCTGTGACTTTGCAGGTGCATTTATTCTTAGTATTTGCATAATGTGGACCATTCACATGAGAAATGCATTGGACCACATTTGTCAAGTTTGTGAAAAATAGCATGAAATGTAGCATGGAAGTGATCCTGGACGCCTGCCATATGTGATGAATGAGACATGCTCACTATCAGTTGTAGAGCAAATCATAAATCAAATGTAGCTGTGGAATTAAAACCATGTGGAACCAATCCTACATTTACATATGACATGTTAAATTGGGCCTACTTGGTGTGTCTTAGCTTATGAAAATAGTCTTGGCCCAACTACATTTGCATCTCTTGTATACATGCAGGCTTCTGTATAAAATAGAAGATGCAAGGTGGAGCTAAGTACCGTAGCAGGTGTGCATGCTTTGGTAAAGACCCATGATAAAGAGTGTTTTAAAGTGTTTTATATCAACTTCCAACAAGTGTGATCACAGGTTGTCATTATAAGGAGAATAGGAATTGAAACAGCAATTTTGTTTCTGTTTTCATTTTAACAGGCACATTATAGAAGTCACTGGAGACAAACTCCTTCCAACAGCTGTGCAACATTTTTATCTACAGGATTGCGCTACACAAATCAGGTTGAATTTCCAGTGATAGATAGACATTTTTTTGTGTAGAGATAAAAGACACTCACACCACTAGAAACAGATGTTCTGCCACAAAGGGGACATAGCACCTACCCAGTAATGCTTTTATTCAACAGTATCTTGAAAAATAACTGTCTGTTCTGCAGTGACTTAAAGTCACACACTTACTTGAGGGTTTGTCCAAACACTTAAGAAAACATCATCCAAGACAGAATGTATTATCCATTGCTGTCTTTTCTGTTAACTTTAACTATGAGATAACTTTGTTTCACAAACATTTCCAGTTTTGTCCAACTCAGAAAAGTGTCACTTCACTTCACGTCTCTCATAGTGACATTATAAGGTCCAGGTATTGACAACACAGTCCAACAGAAACATCTCTCACAAACAGAGCAATGTGGCAATCATTTAAAAATTTTTTTTTTTTTTTTTTTTTAATATGGAAAACAATAATCACATCTTTCTGTTTATTATGTCACACAGTAACAATAATGACTGAGATTGCCTTCTTAAAAAGCAGTGCAGATGTTTTTCAGTGGTCAGCATAAAAAAACAATCTTTTCAGTGGCATTCACATTTGGGTTACATCTCTGTGAACTCTCAGAGTCTCTCGGCCTCCTTGACAGACTCCAACACTGACATATGTACAGTTCTGGCGTGAACCTGTTTCAGCCCTCGTTCTGCTGTTAGGGTACGATGCACGTTGCCTTTCGAAGGGTCAGGTAGCCTGTTACAACATCAGTGGGGAGGAGGCGGATGTAGGAGAACTCCTCAGAGGATGTGAAGCGTAGTTTTGTCTGAGGGTCTGTGTAGTTTGCCTGAGGAAAGACAACAGAGTGGTTAACTTTATATAAGACTTGGCTTAAGTCCTGTTGATCCTTGTTCAATCACACTTTTAGGAAACTGCTCACTGGTAGTCCAGAGATGTCAGAGTATTTCTTGGCTGGCTTCAGGGAGGGAGGGGCATCAATGTTATAATCTGTAAACACAGAATGATCAATCATTGAAATATTAGTAAACACACACCTAAATATTATAGTTAAATATAATAGTAGTTAAATATATAATAAACCATTATAAAATACGTAATATCATTAAAACTGTACCACTAATACTCTACTACTACTATTTTCACATTCACATTAAAACTTATCTCAGATAAATTGAATGTACTCTTTTCTTGTACAAACTTGCTATTAGTAAGACTCAATTTCAAATTGGACCTTAGTACAATCAAGTCACTTGGTGCAAGTTTGAATACAGATATAGGACCTAATTGTTAAGCGCTAGGAAAAATACAAAATGTAGCAGGTAAAATAAGATACAGACACTCACAGTTGGGATCATTGAGCTTCCAGGGTAATGTCCGCTCCAAAGCCAGAATCTGTTTGAGATTCTTCCAGGTCCGGTTCTTTTTGCCTGCTGCCGCTCCACCAATCCCAGAATGCTGCCAAGATTGAGACAGGAAAACAAAATAGGATCCAAATTGAGGAATAAGCAACAGAAGCAGATAAACTCAAACCAAGAAAGACACAGACCCTCACCATAAATGTGGCGTCTTTGAATGGTGGAGGCTTTGCTGTGGACTCTGTGGTGGCTGCTGGACCACTGTCTACTGATCCTGCTGCCTTCACCTCTGCCACCGTCTCTACTGCTGCTGTCTGATGAAATGTGAGACAGCTTCAGACAAGCATAAGTCACATTTGATTAGAGGATTGTAGTTTTACATGTGGTTTGAATGTAATGTAATGTAATGAATGAGGTAGGCAGTGTGTCACTGATTAAACTGGATATTTAGTGGCATTAGAAAGTTGTCAATAGATTTTTGTACCAAGAACACATACTTCACACATTATAGTAGATCCATATGTACAGCTACAGTACACTGTAGTTTTGTAGTTTTATATAGTCAGTAATATTATTCTGAGCTCTAGGTAATGCTCATTGAAACACACTACACTACAGCCTTAACCATTACTATTCTCCATTTATTGCCCTTACAATATTAATAATAATCAAGGGATTGTTTACTAACAAATAAATGTATTTAAATGTACCTACATTTGCACTTGTGAATGGAATAATGGTAATGCAATGGGGTTTTTTGTTGTTGTTGTTTGCTTGTTTGTTATTTTCTTTATTTAAGTGCATGGTTGTCTTTAAGTGACAGTCTAAGCAAGCTGCAATTGTCAAGAAAGAGGACCGTAGGTACCTTGTAAAGCAAAGCACACAGTGATTTTAATGCAACTTCACGGTGTGTGTGTGTGTGTGTGTTTACAGTTGCCGTCACCTGTGTTTGTGTTGTCGGTGTTGGTGTCTGCGGTGCTTTCTTCTTCTTGCTGCCGCTGCCGGTGGCCTGCTGAGCGGCTGACACCGCCGGGCTACCGGCGCGTTTCTTCCCCCGGAGAGCAGCGGAGCTGGCGCCTGTGGGCTGAGCCCTGATATTTATGGGGACCTGAGATGCCATTTATAACGACGACGGTTCACAGTAGTGGTGTTGTACGATGTAAATGCAGCTTCCTTGCTCGAAATCAGCCATCCATCATCCGGCTTGTAAACGTCGAATAACCCGGATGTGGAATCGATTCACTTCCGGTACATTCATCGTGTGAAATAATTTTAGAAATGCTCAAAATAATATTCATACTTATATGTCGTTTTCATTGGAAAATATATACACTATGTATGGTCTCGTTTGTGTTTAAGTTATCTCATATTATGAGAACATGTAAATGAGAAGATAAATAGCAAAAAACACATTCACCTGAACAATGTTTTGTTTATGTATCATGTTTTGTGGCATAAACTTTACTGAATTTAGCAACAAAACAAGTTGACTGAAATGAGCGGTCTTGTTTTCACCAAGCAGCCAGATCATTGCCTTCAGTTTCAAGATTTTAAGAGAATTTTTGCACGTGTCTGTATGTGCTTGACTATGATTTATCTATGTCATTCTTTATTTATTTGTTTGTTTATTCATTTTTGTGTAAATAAAAACGAGGCTTCACAGTTTAATACATTTAATGGCGTGTCTCCTTTTCCAATCCCCCCCCCCCCCCTTGGATGTCAGTTGTTTTTTTTTTTCTGATATGTATGAAATATTAGGACCAAGTGGCCTCAGCAACAGAAATTTTCTTCAAAGTGAAAATCAACACCCAAAACCTTGGAGAAAAAAACTCACTATATATTTTACACACACAGTACTGTGATAAGTAAACTGGACTGACAGCCACTGGTGAAGTTTATATTTTGTTTTATTCTCCTGTGTATCTGGTGTTGTTTGTATTAGTGTTGTTTAGTAATTAGTGTATTTTTTTTAAATTATTTGTTAGGGATGACATACGTTGTAAGATGTAAAAAATATAAACACAATTTCAAGACGTTCAAGATCAAGAAGTTAGTTGAACCTCCAGCTTTAAAAAAAAAAAAAAAAAGCATAAATATGCAAAGTATTTTTTATTGTTTAAATGCTGTAATTCAATGACTACTACAAATGGATAATAATTAGGGGAAATTTAGAAAAGCCAATTAACCTATAATGCATGTCTTTGGAGTGTGGGAGGAAACCAGAGCACCTGGAGTAAACCCACACAGGCATGGAGAGAACATGTAAACTCTACGCAGAGAAAGAAATCTCTCTCTGTGCAGCTGCAGTGCTAACCACTTTGCTACCGTGCTGCTCTGTAAGTGAAGGTGTATCAGACTAAAACAACTTGTAAAACAGGTTTGTGTTGTGGAAAGATAAAGATAAGAGCATAAAGACAAAAGAAAAAAACACAGTGAGACAGAACATAGAAAGGCAGAAAATATCAGCAAATGGCTTGTTTCCCTCACGCTTCAGTGTAGAACAGTCATGTCTGCACCACAGCATCTTTTAACCTGGCAGGGAGGACTTTAACTGGGAGGAAATATGGTGAACATCAGTACACCATACTTCCTCCCAGTCCCATCCTCCCACCCTATCCACCACTGCACAGGTGACCCACCTAACTATTTACCCACTAACAAAAAAAATCCATTTGCTGATATTTTCATGACAACACAAACCTACATTAAGTCAAATTATTTACCTTCACAATACTTACCCACATAGTTCCCATCCCTACAGATGGGAAGTATGTTTTTTGATGATGCTTTGTCCTCCTTGGTTTCTTTCTTCAGCCAGCAATCTTTCCATGGACCCTGAAGCTGTACAGGCAGGAGTAGTGTGGCTCGCCCCAGTTGCTCTCAACCTGTAGCTTCACATAGTTAAAAACACCTGTATTTTCCTGAGAGAAGAGAAATGAGCAGAGAATTAGTTTGCTGGTCAGAAAATGTGACAGTAAAAATTACAACATAATCAGGGATCTAGTGAATACAACAAGTTAGGCAATCTGTAACCCTTGTATTAGCTTGTAGGTTAAATTTAAACTGCATGTGCATGTGTTTAATGACAACATAATACTCAAGTGTTTACAAGTGTTTTGAAAGTCTGAACTGGATCTCCGTCACGATCATAAAGGAAGGTTCCTAGTTGGGTTCCCTCATCGTCTAATTTCTCCATTCCCTGATGGAAAGACATAAAAATCCAGTTGAACATCTTGTTGTTCTTTATGTATGTGACAGTTAATAAATTGACTGGATGTCTGTGGTGTAGCAATGATAAAGTTGTGAACCTACATAGACAGTAAACTCCTTAGGTGCACTTGTTATGTCTCCAGTTGGAGACAAGCTCTTTGAAATGTGATCCAGTGTCACATGGCTGATGGTGACTGGGTAGGAGAGGGCAATGACCAAATGCCCCTTCCCACCTGCAAATACCCAGCAGCGACCTGGAAGAGGCAAATGTCCCTAAGGAGAGAAAGAGTGAAAAGCAGTGTGTAGCATATATATATATATATATATATATATAAAAAGAGAAGATCTCTCTCACACACACACACACAAAAGAGAATCACTAAAACATCATATAGTCACCTGGCATAGGAGTCAGTTTTGTGTGTGTTGTTCCTACCTGAATAACAGTCCTTGGGTGAACAGGTGGCTGTGCAAAAGGTATTCCAAAAAACGTCATGACTGTCTCTTTTATCTGGTAGGATTCAGACGTCAGATGGGGTATGACGTTTGCTCCTGCACAAAACAACACACATACACAAAGAAAGTCAGGCAGCAATCTCACATTTAAAAAGTAGATGTGTGAATTATAATTTGGCTGATGAAGATAATGAAGATGATTTAGATGTCTCACCTAGTGACTCCAGAGCAAAGTTGGGTAATCTGTAGGCTGCTGGAAAAAGGGAGTTCATCTGCTTCTTTAACTTCAGCAGTTCCTCCTCGCGCTCCCTCAGTTTCTTGTCTTCCAAGTCTTTGCATTGTGCACTTGGGTCCTATATATGATAGGAGATTCATTCTCCATTTCACGTTGACAGCTTTGTTGGACATTCATACATCAATTTGCATTTTACACATAGACAAGGATATCATTGATTGTGTTTCTATATGCATAAGAAGAATAAAGAGGAGGAGTTTCTATTTAAAAGGCAAAGTTAAGCTGCTTTTGTGGTTCATACCGGAATCCTGATGATAGGTGAGACAGGTGATTCGGAAAGTTCTGGACTCTGTGAGTTGCTGTTCAGTAGAAAAATTAAGTACAGTAATCCTGATGGGTGGACAGAGGGAAAACATGGGATCATCAGGGTTGTTTTATCCAAAAGTCAAACACAATACAAAACTCACAAGCTGCTGTACTAGATTTAATTGTTTATGGCTGGAGAGGTGAGTTACCAAAGAACAGTGTCATGAAGGTGAAGTGGCGGATGCATTTCCCACTGCGGCTGGTCTCTTCTCTTCTGAAATTAAAATGGTGACGAGTCCTGCGCCTTTTGAAAATCCTGAATATAATGAAAATGAGAGATAGAGCTTTGAAAATGTATAAATGTTAAACACATACATAGCTACACTGTGTGCACATACAGCATGACACTGACACACATGCATTCTGGGTTACCTGCATAAGGTCTCCTTATATGAGATTGATGGGTGTCCGTTAATGTTGTAATATCCGGTGGTTTCCAGTCGAGAGCTTCTTCGTAACATGACTATAAACAAAAGGAGACCTGGGTAGTCAGTCATTTTCTGACACAAGGCATGTCATGTACTTATGTTCTGTATTTTCTGGTTGTATTATAATAAAGAGAGTGGGGAATAATTCTATATGGTCAATATAATATTGCTAAAACAGCAAATCTCAGGGTGCCCTAAAACTTTTGCACAGTACTGTAGTATAAAATATGTATAAGTTTACTGCCTATAAGTTTAAATTTATGTTAAGGTTCTCCCATGTAGTTAAAAAGCAGGCATGGGCCTATAACTTTTCACTGGTGCATGGAAGTAACCAAACTAATTTAATCCCTTTAACCCATCTAGTCAAAAAATATTATGATTTTTTTTTTTTTTTGTACAATTGTGAACTTGGTCTGAGATGTATAAATGTAGTTCAAAGACTGGATAACCCTCTAGCAATCTCTTTCTTATTTTAGACCCATTCACATACACTTACAAATCTACAGTCTGAATATACATTTACCCAAATACATTTAACAAAACCTGATTTTACTACATTACATCTGTAACTTAAGCTGCTACATTACAATTACTCTACATGTTTTCTACAGATTTCTAAATGTAACAGTTACTTACTGCAAGTAATTCTGTTTGTAGTGTAGTTGATGAAATAGCAGTTCGTAGTTGAATTCACGATGATGTGGTCACAGGTTTGGTGACGTGAGAAATTAATTCTAAACCAAACAAGATGTGATTGTTGCGTCAGCGTTCGATCTACTGACGTCATAAGGGCAGTAGAACGACAGACCGAATGTTACACACACACACAAACAACACGCATGCGTGGTTTTAGGGTCAGATCATTTGCTATGGTAAATTCAAAGTGCTTTATTTATGGTATAAGAAATTAAAATATGCAAAATGCAATCAATCTAAAAGTGACAGCACAGTAATTAAACCTGCAGCCTTATAAGCAGCAGTCAGAAACACACTGTTGTCTGTGGAGTGTTGCTGCCACCATGTGTTTGAACGCTTCTGCACACATGCAGAAATCTGTGCAGACTGCAAGTGTTACAGGGTCACATAATGACTCTGAGCTCTGAAAGTGGAGACAATTACTATTTAGCTCCTCAGTGGACTCTGGTGATAAAGCTGCTAACATTCCTCTAAAGATACATAGTGTGCTTTAGTTTTTAGTGCTTTGATTGCATTTTATTTTGCTGCCTGTTATTGATATCCTATTTAAAGAATTAACTAAGGAGCTAATTTTCGTCCCAACTCTCTTCTTCTTTATCTATCCAAGTTTTATTCTCAACATTTATAGCAAAATATAGCAGTTATAGGCACTTAGCTGCTTCCGGGGCCTTACTGGATTGATGATAGCCTATTTTTGTAAGTACTGACCCATAAAACAGGCTAAAGTTATGGCCCTCTGTTCCAGTTCTAGTCGTGCTTTGTGATTTACACTGTATGTCAACATGCCACAGTATTTCCAATTATCTTAAATAAATAACTTGGAACTAAATACAAAAATAGGTATACTGTTAGGAATACATTTTTGTTTTGTTTTTGTTTGACAGATTTAACACTATTTCCACTAATAAATATGTTCTCCGTGTTGCTGAAGTCACAGAAGAAAGATAACATGAAAACAAATAAAGTTGTACAGTACACTTCAATCAAGTACTTACAATATTGACTAAAGATACAGGACCATTTGGAGAATATATTTCACAGATACATCCCACTTCCTGTATCTTGCCACCTTAATTTCAACCTAATCTTCTTTCACAAATGATGAGGGACCCTGATTTAAGGTTTAAGGCGTTAAAGTTTAACCTATTCACTCACCACTACAGGAGTTTCTTGAGGTGATTCAGATTCTGCAGTGAGTGTATACTCTTCCTTCAGAGTAGCTACAGTGAAAATTACCCACCATCCAACCTGTTATTTTCCTGAAACTGTTTTTTCCCTCTTAACCTTAAAGATTTTAATCAGAATCTGAAAGTGTTCAAGGCCTAAGGACATAAAACTATCCACTTCTTTATCTAAATCAGAGAAATGTTGGGTTGGGAAGCACTGCAGTAGCATTTCAATATAGGTACAGTGAGCAAAGAAAGTGACTTGCACCTGTGGATCTGTCAAGTACAGGTAAAATTAAACAATTTTACATCAGCATAACTGTCCGAGCTGAAGTGGCCTGCAGTTATCTGCTAACTGATAATGGTGGGTTGTTATGCCTTGGGAGGTACATGGTTATCCTGTGTCACACAAACACCTTTGAGAGGAGAGTGCCTCCAGCATATCCATCAATCTGTGCTGGTCCACCAGGGAGAGCCCTGTCAGCATACACACAACTCCACACAACAAAGACACAGTGCATCCAAATTCAACACACTGCCCTGTAAGCCTTGTGGAGACCATGATGAACTGAGGGATGCTAGTGTAATTCTTGTACTTTTGGAGGTGTATTTAAGATACACACAAGGAAGCTTTACTGCTACTTTTCTGTCCTTGTCCTATCTTATAGTGACTAGAGGACCACACTCGCAAGGGAAATGCTGATTCAGAGGAAGGTCTTTCCAAATGTCTCATTCATATTTCAGCACCAGCATACTGCTGCTGCCAGAAACATGAATAAAGTATATCTAGAGACTCTGTGTGAGCTCAATTGCAAACAGATATGAATGTTTTATGGGTGAAGTTAAACTATGAGCTGTAACTGTGGGGCATTGGACCCGCACACCCCATTCCTCATGAACACATCACCTACTGTATCAGGCAGTCGGCAAGATGGAGCAGTGTGCTGGAACCAGCAACATCAAAGTAAAATATTTTAGACCAGCTGTACTCAGACTTATAGTCTAAACACACCTGTGCTACACAGAGCTCTTCTCTCTGTTCTCAGCTGTCTTTTGTGCTCTTGAACCTGTCTTGTTGCTACAAATAGTCATGGGAAAACCATTTTTACCATGAAGTTGATTTTCAGGTTGACACACAGATGTACAATATATGTTCCTCAGGATGTAATTTAAAAGCAGATTATATAAATAGTTTTCTGCTCTAGTGATTCTGTGTGGTATGCAAACCAAACATGTAAGCCACAGCCCTAAGCACAACTCATTGATCTGTGTCAGCAGGCCACTGACTGGTGCTGGATATGTGACAATGTTTGTAATGGGAACGGATAGCTCTCATGTGTGGAATGCATGCATGTGTGTGTAGGCAGATCCTGCTTAGTTTGAGGACATTTGTATACAGGGAAAGATTACTTGAATATGTATGAATCTGCGTGGTGAATAAGAGAAAAAATATACATGAGAAACATTGTGCTTCTAACCTTTTGGCTGTAGTAGTTAAAACATTTGAAAAATTTAAAGGCTTTGCAAAGTCTATATTTGCATATGCAAAAACTGTTAAAACTGTTAAAAGGCGAAAGATAAAAGGTCTTTTCCAGTTTTTCCACACATCACAATGAAACAATTTTTTATGGCTCTGATAAATTATGGGTTGTTTTGTGCCTTGCTCAAGGGTATATCAGTGGTGGTTTGGCCAGACATCTTTTTTCCTACCCGGTCCCAAGCCTGTGTCTTTAATCTATGTTCATGCTGTACATTGGGTATGGGCAATATTTATTTTCAAAGAATAACAGAAATCAGTTTGCAACAGTTTTATAAAATGAAAGACTTTGCAGCTTTAAATGATTTTGCGCAGTTTACAGTAGGTTTTCTCTTCCAAATAAAATATATAATTAGAGATAACAAAAAAAACCCAGATGTGAGAGACTTTTGCAGATGTATAATGACTAATACAAGATGGCAAGCTTCTTGAGGGAGAATGCAAATAAGATGTGTGTATCACATATTTAATCATTCACTAGACTGAATCTCACTTCCTGAATACAATCTGAGTGACCTGACCTAGAAGTGAGGCTGTATTGCTATTCACATCTCATCAAGTCAAAGCAGGGTGTTTTGTGTCTGTGCAGGTGGAACGTTGAATCATAAAAATGAGACATGGCTCTTTGCTGGCTTCATTATGTGCAACAGGAGTTTGGCTGCGATGCTGACGCAAACCAATTTGCATATGTAACTCTGAGTGGACTGACACACACATATCTTGCCCATCATATATTAGGCACTCAAAATGACATCTTTTTCAAAATTATACCCAGAACTGGATTGCCAATCAGAAAGAGAATTTACCATCCCTGTAAAAGAGCAGTCCATAAATTGGTATCAACTAAGGAAAATGAACTCACTGAGTCAGGCTGCTACCTCTGTCTGACACTGGCAACAGCCTGAGCACTCCCAAGTGCTTCTCTTATTCTGGTAATAAATTGTGACGAAAAAAAGGTTACGCCTGCAGTGAAGACATTTAAACACTCCCTTGATGGAACAGGTAAAAGTGAGCAATACTGTTGACATCTTATTTATGGCTTCCTGTAACCGAGAGTATCCCTATTGCCATAAACAGCTCTCCTTTCCCTTCCAGTGAAAAAAGGAGACATGTTTCCTTTTCTACTCTCAGATTGAAGTATATGACAAGCCCTTAACTGCATTTGAAGTCTCACTATATTTATGGTATGTTTGAAACTAATTGCCAATACAAACAGGCAAAAGTTCACACAGACACATTTTTCATAGCAAATTAAACAAAAATGCTCATAGGAACATGAGTACATCATCCTGTTGGAGATATAACAGGCATTTTTTTTATGTTTTATGTTTCCCAGGTAAGGCGAGATTTTTCTCCACTATCAAGGGTGTATCATCTAATGATATGATAAGAATTTGGGAGGCAGCATTGATAAATACAGTATGAAAAGTTCAGGAGATGTATATCACTAAGATAGGACAAGGATGTTTGATGCATGAAGCATATTGCCCAGCTTTCTACAAAACTTTTCAATGACCTCAAATTTAAAAGGAAGCCTCCATCTGCATGGCTTGTTCAAAAATAGACATTGAACATAACAGGAGGAAATCGAAGTATTAAATCTTCTTACATTGTGCTTTCCACATGAAAAGCATCTCCTCTGAGTGTTTGACTATGTTGCTGTTCAAGATTTTCTTTGGTTAACCAGCATATACTGCAGGCCTTTAAACTAATTACATTGAGGTCTTTGCTAATACTTACCAATGAAAAGGAACTTTACTTTTATTGGATCTAGCTTTGATTTGTTCAATTATTTGTATTGAATTATAACACTACTCTGTTACCCACGCCGTTTATCTTATGCTTTAGCACCACTTAGGCCAGATCACTATCATTTTGAACAGCAATTCTGTTTGCACAAATAAAGCTGTTCCCACTGAATCAAACAAGATAGGCTGCCAGGTTTATCCTCTGATAAAATATAATGTGTTATTTATGAGTATATTTATCTTGATTTGGCTCACGGTATGATTTGTGTGCAGTTAATAGCCCATACTTTTCCTATAAAGTTACTTTTCTCAGACAACACCACTCTCTTCTTGTACAGCTTTTCTGTCACATAGTCTGATGAATCAAACATGCATAAACAAATATCAAATAAATATTTGTATTGCGGTCTGTGGCTCCTGCAAGTTTTTGGTCAAGACTAATGTACTGATGCATCTGAATGCAGTTGTAACACTTTTAGACTATGTAAAACAGGATGGGATCAATTATTGTATTTCTTCCGGGTTGAGGTAGTGTAGGGAGGGATGAGCAGTGATGCTGCCTCTGTTTGCTCCGCACATCAGCAGCCAAGCTCCTCTCCCCCAGTGAGACTGACCGAGGCAGAGGCAGCACGTCCGCCCGTAGAGAGAGGGAGCTCACACGGCAGAGCTGCCGCCTGAATCGATAGTCATATTCACGGTGTCTCCAAATGGATGTCTCCTCTCACGGCGCCCTTTGACACCGGTCGGTGGCCCCGTAACTGCGTTCAACCTGGGAAACACCTCTTTCCTGACTCGGTTTTTGAGTTAACTGGTTCGTCTCGACGACGCGGAGAGGACCAACCACCCCCCCCCCCACACACACACACACACACACACACACACACACACACCATCACCGTTAGCTCGCTAAGCTAGCTAGCCTGCTAACTTAGCTGTGACACTTTGAACCGTATCGTTGTCGGTTTAGCCTGCGGACTCTTGCGCCACAGCGGTGGATTGAGGTGCCCCATCTCTATAGGTAAGTGAACAATTTATAGGAAAAATCTATCGTTGTTGGGTTTTTTGTGTGTGTGTGTGTGTTTTTTTTTTCTTTTTGCCGGCCACATTTTCAGCCGCAGGCTCGCTGCTGGTCGGTGGAGCAGTAACGTTATGTAGCGGACTATGGCAGAGTGGCTCTTGTTGACAGAAGCAGCCAAGCAACGGAGACGTGATGCGACTCACCGTTAAACACACAAATTGTCACTTCACGTCGCAGCTAACTGGGAGACAATTGCTGCCCCACAACCGCTCCGAGACATGCAAAGGATACGGGTTTTTTTTTTTTTTTTGGTTTTTTTTTTTGATAATGAAGCTCATGAATACTTTTACAGTCATCAAATGTTAATGTTCACTCTTGGTTGTGAATGGGCCACTGTCACATTAACATTATCTCACACTTGCCGCATTTGACTGCAGCCAGTGTTGGTCTATTTACATAGTGTGTTGAGACAGTTGACAGATTGCATGCGTTAACGGCGGTTCACGTTTGAAGTTGACCGTAATGGTAATACCTGGATGTAGATGTCGACTTCCTCATCTCGCTCTGAACATTTCAAAGCTTCGGTGTTGCATCACAACCTGGAAAGATGAGCTGTACAATAGGAATTTAACCCCTGGTTGGTACTTGTGTCTCCTGTGTCCTGATAGAGGTCAGATGATTTAGTTTAGCTTGATACAAATAGGGAGGGGAAAAACGCTAGTGACCACAATTAACCTCTTTCCTTCCCTGTTGGACTGCAGCTTTTGAGGACCCTCATCCTCCCCCTCTAATGAAAAGACCATTTTAAAGGGTTTTGGTTGAAGCATGTGGTGCCTGAGCGGTGTGTGTCTGTCTGTGTGGAAGACAGACTCACTGAGTGAGTGAAACAGGAGAGAATGGGCATGCATTTACAATGCTGTAATTATCTCTGCGATAAGAAAATGGGTTCACTATCTATCCTGCAAGAAGCAGCAGTTGCTGAGCAGAGCAGATGAAGTATAGGATTGACAGGGAACCAGTTAAATTTGTGTCATGTTCCTTAAAGGGAAAGTAAAAAGGTGAATGTATTATTTATCCCCAGTGTGGATTTAGTTTAGTTTGTGCTGCTTGTGTGTGTGCAGTAGTAGAGTAAGGTGCTGTACCTTTGTGCTACATGTAGTATTGGTTCTTTAGTACCTGAGCATAATGACACAAATATCTGTGTGGTACAGCTAAAGCATAAAATAAAAGAAGGGCTGACTTAACCTCATAATAGTAACAGTATGTGTGGTTAGCAAGTTCTCAGCACGTGTTGTTTCCTGACCTGGATTGTATCTGTCACATTTAGGATCCTGCCCCAGAGCCATATTTCTGAACTCAGCCCTGTGTTAAGGCATGACTGTCTAGTACTGAAAGGAAATGAATCATGTTCCTCATTTCAAGGCCATGGAGTCAACATGATGTGTTTCCTGACCTGTATGTGTTGACTGCATGTTCAGGCCTCAGCAGATGTGCTTGTATTTGTGTAAGCGCATATAGTTTTTTTTTTTCTGTATTTGTAAGGGCTGACATTTGAGATAATTGCAAATTGAAAACATTTTGGCCACTCTTCAGGATCATTTCATTAGGGGTAAGTGTTTGCATTATAAAAGAATTAGGTCATTTCTCTAAAAGGTGAATTACATCAATCAGGGCCATCAACATATATAAGGATAAAAATGTGTGCATGTGTGGTGGTCATATCATAATAATAGCATGTTTTGGAATGTAATCACTTTTAGGATTACAAAGCTCCCCCCTTTATAAAGCATGTGCACAAATGCAACCAAAATGTTTTATGGTTCTGTGTGTTTTTAATCAAATTACAATTTTTTTCCCCCCATGATTTTTCTGATCACAGTGCGAAATTGGAAGTGAAAGATATCCAATCTCTTTGTGCGAGTATTGGTATTTGTCATTGAAGGTGGCTGTGGTGCATTTATTGCTCTGAGCTGGTCTGGAACAATAGCTCTATTCTGGCCCATGTCTCCGGAGGGAGGCAGCAACATTCGGCATTCCCGGCACTCTGTGTGCCAGCATGGCTTGGTTTGGGATTGGGTTTCCACAGCCACCTGGAGCTCAGAGCACAGGAATGCCATTGTTCCTCCTACCAGATATTGCTGGATCAGGCACACATGCAAATACGCATGCACTTTAATGACACACGCATGTCTGACATTTATTACACAATATGCAAGAGGAGCTCATACCAGCTTCCCTGTCTCCCAAAACTTAGGTCACCTTGATTTCTTACATTGTCATTGCTTCCATGAATAGACAGTGACCTGTGCTTGCGCACCCACTGAGACATGACATTAGCAGAAGAGCAATATGTTTGTCTGGGTGGTTGAGAAGTTGTTAAAAATATTATTAGTGCTGGGACAATTGGCCAATCAGTTTGCTGAATTGCTGAAAATTAATCAACAGTAAAGTTTAAAAGAACTTAATTGTTTTTTTTAAATTTGTCAAGCAAAAATGGCAAACTGAGTTTTGGTTGTTGATCAGATAAAATGAGTAATTTGAAAACGTCAACTTGAGTTCTCAAAATTTTTAACGGACTATTTTCACTGTTGTTGGTCATTTTCTAGATCAAACAATGAACTGATTAATCCAAAAAAAAAAAAAAAAATCCCAAACATATTAATTAATCATGAAAATAATAGTTGCTTGCAAACCAAATGCAACCAGACATAAACAACTGAACTTGAAATTAAATTTTACCTTGGTAATATGGATATTTATTGTCAGAGAGAGCCTAGACCAAGCATTGTGACAATTCTGCCATTACAGCTGTTCCAGCTGGTAAAGTGTCAGTTTGACTTTGTTACTTCAAAGTCAACTTTTTAATCAAATCTCACTTTCTCAAGAAAAC
This sequence comes from Rachycentron canadum, assembly GCA_038496675.1. Classification (NCBI taxonomy): domain Eukaryota; kingdom Metazoa; phylum Chordata; class Actinopteri; order Carangiformes; family Rachycentridae; genus Rachycentron; species Rachycentron canadum. Next base: position 1,319,466 of record CM076653.1, read on the forward strand.
ATTGATGAGTGAAATAATTTCGAGGCACATCAGACAGATTTATCTCCACACTTTGCTTCAATTTGTTTTGATAATGTGGCAGTGTAGAAGAAAGCAGATTTCCTTCTCCCTGGTCGATCCATTATAAAGTTTCTTTTCCACTAATTATAGTAATCTTAACAATCCAGAGACACATTAACATAAATATACTAAATATACTGTTTATTTGTAATAGTATAGTAAAAAACTTGTGCAAGTGGCCGCATCTTTAGTTTAAATGTCACATCTTGACAACATTTTAAAGTGTTTTTGGGGCAAGAAAGGTCTTGGGTTGCATTTGAACCAAGAACACTATTATTATGTAAATCATAGGCCATGTTTATGATTTTTTAAATTGCAACATCTTGGAAATACTACCCATTTATCATACTTTAAGTAAATCAACCTAAAATTAATTACAGAAAATCACCCTAGATGTTCTAGCAAGTTAAGCAAGATCAGATAGTAATGACTTAAATGATCTTTTGACAAAGTAAAATGAAAACAAAGAACGATGTGAAATGAGAGAGATAGCCATCAGCAGCATTTAGCGTTTTTTTCTTTCTGCCTCTCAGTCCTCTAGGGTTTGGAGTCAATCGTGTGTGTGTGTGTGTGTGTGTGTGTGTGTGTGTGTGTGTGTGTGTGTCCTTTGGCTTTCCAACGGGTCACATTAGGGATAGAGTTGCACAGAAGTGGGTCAGCCAGTGCCACCAGGGAGTCTTGCCAGCTCTCTGCTCACTCTCAGGCAGGAACAAACTAACAACACAAACATAAACCTTATTTGTGTGCATGTTTAGTATGAATTGTTTCCGAGTATTAATTGTTGGTGTTTGTTTTATACACAGAGTGAGTGGTCTTTACTGTTTGTCATTCATTAACATAGCTTGTCCCTGACTAGTTTACTGTACTTTGACTCCTCAGAAATAGCTTTGCCTGAGAAGGAACTACTGCAAAGCTCTAAAGGCAAAAAGAACAGCAAGCCTATGCTATGGTGCAGTATGATTAGACTGCATACAGGGCCCCTACAGATGATTCAGAGCTTGTCACAATCGGTGTGTCTCAGCTGGATGGACACAGTGTTTCTGCTGGCATGATTATAAGAATATAGGATTTAGCTCAGTATTCAGAATTTGTTCTTGTGACATGTTGTCCGACCACATCAGACAACACCATGTTCACCCTGCCTTCAAGTCGATCTGAATGGCCACACTTAAAGGTCTGTGAAAAGCCAACCATCACAGAGAGGGGAAGACACAGTATTGTTTAAATATTGGAATAATGACACATTTCCCGGTAGTCTATAGTCTCATTCATAGTGTTGTAGTCAGTTTTTATATGACAGACATAGTTGTGTGAAGAATGAAAAATGAGCTTAGAGAGAGAACTTATAACCCCTACTTTCTCTTTTTTGTAGAGCTGGTCACTCATAACTAAGTTAGTGTGAATGTGGGATCAGAAAGTTACAGAAATGTTCAGATTGACCATCTGACAAGCACTGTGTTCTGGTGCCATAACATGCTGTTATCATTTACTATTGGCTAGAAATATATCCACCCTGAGAATGATTAACATGCACAATTATGTTGGAACTTTTTGTAAAAATATTTAGGCTGTAATCCCTATTTTTATCAAAACATAGCATGAAATCACCATGTAAATTGTAAAACCAACTTTTTGCTATTTGCCCAGCACCAAAGGACAGACAGTGTTAGCTGTGGCTAAAACTAGCTAATGGGAATGTTTGATCAGTGGTAACTATCTTGGTAACATTATTATTATGATTGTGAGTAAAATGTACATAAATCTTTTGAGGGAATAAATAAGCAGTTTTATATATGTCTACACAACACGTGTCGATGCTGAACCCTGCTGCCGTTGGTCTAATCTCGATGACATGCAAATCCCATTCTTCCACATTTTTTCTGCACTTAGTCATATCACAATTCAACTTTGTTAGCTTGAACTGAATCCAGCCACTGATTTATTGTTGCAAGTCTAGTTGGTTTTGGTGTACTGTGCTGCCATGGTTTACTTCATAAACAGGTCTTGCTCTGGTAGAGCTTTAAGAGTCGCCTTGAACACCTGAATGTCTCTATGTTGGTTACATCATGTGTTTAATTCTGAGATCTGACCCAACAGGAAAAGACATAGTTTCCATGGAGACAGTCGTGCTCCTTGGCCACCCTTCCCCACACTCCCCATAGGAGGAAGTGGAATATGTCCAATTTCTGCTGCCTCATGGAGAAACAATTGTGTGACACACACTTACACACAGATGTCTCTCTGTACTCTGGCCTGGAGTTATTGTTTGTGTGCCTCTTTAATGTGTTTCACAGTTTGTGTGTGTATGTTGGCCTCTGCATTCAGCTCTTGTGCTGATCTGTGAAGTAAAACTTGAATGGGAATTTTCAATACTTTTTTCCTGACTGTTTTGGTAGTTGCCTCTTAAAAAAGGCTAGTACTTTATGTTATTAGGTGTCAGTAAAAGAAAGGATCTTTTGTAGGGTGGTCTATCTTACATTTGTTAGAAGTTACACATGATTTATGTAGAGACACTTGTTCACAGCATTTGTGTCAGCTACAGGAGCAGCAGGCAGCCGCAGTGCATAAGCAGTAACTCCAGCTCTGAAGCCATTGCCTTACACTGGGAGTACTACTGTACTGTACTGTACTGCTGTAGCGTCCATATCACCACAGCCCTAGTAGTAGGCTGGTAGTAGGGTTCAAACCTAAGACCTTTTTGATTTGAGGCAACACAACTAAACACTGAGCTACTGTATCCGCAGAGCCCCCAAATCTAGAAAAGCCCAGAGGATTTATAGAGATTTAAGACTCAATTCTTTCTGTTTCCATCCAAAAAAGACTACCTGGGTGACAGCTCTTAATAGATCTTCGTTCACAGTGCTTTCAAACCAATAATCACCTAATGGACAAAACAAATGGACAAGACAAATATTACTTATCACACATGCAGTCTAGTTAAGGGAAGTAGTGACTTTAAAGGCCATCCAAGAAAGTACCCCATGGACAGTGGCTGTGGATGTTAAATGAGTGCAGGGAATTTATGGCGAGCTCAAGTATTAAACTTAAGAATTCAAACAGCAACAATTGCTGTAAATTTCTCTGTTAGTGATGTACACTTTGTTAGTTATGTTTGTCTTTTAGAGTGGTGAATATAATATGCACCATTAGGCAATATAAGTCAGATTTTCAATGTATTGTATATATGCTGTCTTTGTATTTTAGGCCATTTTGGCTGTTGTTTAATACTGAGGACTGTTTGATTAATTTTTATCACCACCCATAATGTAGTCAGGAACTTTCAGTTTCTGACTCACTACCATGGAAAAAAGTGTGCTGAGATAAGGAAGAAAAAGTTCAGAAATGTAACTCACTTTCCAACAAAAAACCTTTCAATACAGTAACTTTAGAATTAGTACACCTGCCTTTTGAACTTTCACTTAGAATGATACAACTCATTTGTTGTCTTGGTTTTCAGCTTTATTTAACAAATCTAACCAAATTAACCAAGGGCAATATGGGGAAGTGGCTACATAAAAAATGTCTGTAAACAAAGTTGATCCAATACCTCATGTATTGTTGACACCACTACTAACCAAATTGGCAAACAGTTCAATTTTAATTTTACCTTACTATAGCAAAACAGCAAGAAGATAAGCAATGAGTGAGTTAATGAAGCTTTTATTTCTTTGTCCAGGGTGTGCTGTGGCAGCTCTGTGCTCTGTCTTAGTTGTGTGTCAGAGCAACCTTTCTGCCCTGGGTTCACCCTGACCAACCACTGTACTGCTTTCCCCTCTGGGCTTACATATACACACCCATCCATCTCTGTCCCTTATCAGCTACTGGGCTGCTACTCTGAGTGTCTGTGTGCATGTGTGTGGGTGTCTTTGAGTGAAGTTGGTCTGGCCCAGTCACACTGATAGCCATATCAACAGTTACTCTTAGCTGATGAACTGTAGAACAAAGGCCTGTTGTTTTCTGACTGTGTTCACATGGGTATATATGCTAAGCCACCAGAAATTGCATTTCTACAAGCCACAAATGTCAAGCGTAGTGTGTCCTGGGAATTTGTGTGTGTGTGTTGTATGTGCTGCAGAGTAATCTCCCAGAGGCTGAGATGTGGGTCAGTGTGGCTGCAGCTCTGCAGGGAGAGACATCAGCAGGATATTGCCTCTATACTTACTGTAGGGGGACTTGCCTGGCTAAACAAATGCTTCACAACAATGTAAAGTGAAGCAGGAGCCACTGGCCAGCCTCTTTCTGTGTGCTAAGATTGATAAGATCTGTTCAAGCTATCAAACATATGCATCTAAAGCTATGGAGCCTTATTAGCATAGGATCTACAGGCATAGTGATGGAAATAGAGATGAAAATATGTGTGACTTCTTAATAAGGCTGGATTGGAAAAGGGATGGACAGATTAGTCATGCCTGGGGCTCATAGTGGATTTCACCTGTAGTCATTAAGCCAAAAATTATTGCTGAACATTTCGAACTCTCAATGAAAGCTTATTGGAGGTTATGTAGTGTGACTAGGAGTTTGTGTGTGGATGTTGGTGTGTGTGTATCTAGAGGCTATTGACCTCATGACAGAGCTGCTTAAATGAAATATTGATAGCATTAGCTTGGTTAGGAAATGTGTGTATAGGAGTTGAGTTGAATATGTATATTTAGAGCTTTGGCCGGCGATTGATTGTACATTTTACAGCAGCCAAAAGGCTATTGAGTGTCCATTTTCTTTAAAAATATGGTCACAAAGACAAACAACTTGATCTGGTCCTGTAGTGTTAAATAACAGGATTAATGAGAGGTCGGTTACACGATGCTGCCAGCTGCCAATGACAGACAGCAGCTGATAAAGGATGTCTCTATTTGTTAAGTTATTTTTAATGGTACAGTGTGAACAACGATGAAAAATGTCCCACTCTAATGTTAGAGAACAATAGATTTGCTTTTTTCTTGGGGGCTGAAGCATTGGATACCATACATACTTGCAGTGACTCAGCACATTTGCAATTGCAGTTATCTTAAATGTCTCTAGATGTCTGTTACAAAAATATCATGTCATCCTAGCTTTGGGCATACTATCACTATGCATTACATTGCAATTGCATATATTAGTTTGCACCACCGATGTAATAATGGCATTCCTACAAACAATTGAAAATGGGCAAGTACAGAGTATTGTAGTGAATGAGCATGCTTCTCTCTGGAAGTTTTCTCTGCCATGTCAGTACTGTATAGTGAGAGACATTAAACCAAGAACCCATCCTATGAGTCTAGTTAAGTTAGTTTGTTCTATTAAATTTACAGTAGATGTCTCTGACAACCAGTATCCTTTTTGGTGCTTCATTATACCCCATGAGAGCGAGCTGTTGAGCATCATCACTGAACAAAAAGAATCAAATCAAAATTTTGCAATCACTGCCTTTTATTCATAAAATAATAATAATAATAATAAAATAATCAAAATAAAATAAAGGTTTAACCAGTTCAGTCCTCAACATCAACAGTCCAACTTCCATGCAGCCAGTTCATTTCCTGGGATTAAATCTATTGAAGTATTTTTTGCCACAGCAATTTATTTCTTGAAGGTAGAAAAAAAGGTGCTAACTGCATGACAATTTCTCAGAAAAGCCACTTAGTGGTTTCTGACTTTTAGCCACCGGGTTTACAGAAGAACAGTGCAAAATCTTAACTTATTAAGGAGGAAACGTTAAATGGTAGTTTAAGTGATTAGAAGATTTTGAAGCTTTCTTGTATTGAACATTGCTTGAGCAAAAATTTAACACCTATTCCAGTCCCCTGAGTACCGTATTTCTGTCTGACTCAGAACAGTTACAATTTACAATCTTTGATTTTATTTCTTTGTGAAAGGAAAAACAATGCCAGTGTTTTTAATTAAGCTATAAACTGACTTTAAAAAAAAGAAATTTTGGGGCAAATCAAGATCATTTATTATGATTTTTTTTTTAATTTCTGATGTATGGTTTATGTTGTTGATATTGGCCTTGGTAGTGGTCTGTATTCCCTGTTTGTCCTTCTAGTTGTTAAGATTTTCATTTCCTCACTTTCATTTATGTTTATATTCTGTGTTCACTTATTTTTAAATAAGTTCTGATGTTTTATAGAAATCTCCTTACATTTACAATCCATCTTCCCGTTGAAACCGGTCTAACACTGAAGGACTACACCGCATTTTTTTTCTGTCCTTTGTTGTGTATATATTTTAAAACATTTACATATCCTACCTTTTGTTGCTATAGTTTGTGTGCTACATGGAAAATTAACTTTGGGATCATTAATGCTAATGCAGTATCTGTCTTTTCTTTTTGCCACGATGCCAGAGGAGAGGGAGATTGCATGCTGTGCAGAATTGCTAGGAAGTCTATCCTGGATTGGGAATGTTGCCGGGAGCGTTTGAACACACAGCTGGAGGCATGCACGCACTTAAGCTTGATCCTGTTAACACGGCTGCTGGCCAAAGCAGCGACAGCAGGGAGACATGGAACCAAGAGCAAATTGCAAATCTCCAGATGTCGCCAGGACACACAGAGATAGATGGGAAAGTTTTGAGCTAAATCTGTTCTGTGTAATCACTCAGGACCCAGACGAGGGAAGGTAGTAACTATGTGTGTCTGCGTGGTGCGTGTATTGTCATCGCTGTCATTCCCGCTAACGGGAATGGGGGACTAGCGGCCTGCTGTTCTGTTTCCTGTGCTCTGTACTCTTCATAAACAGGAAGCAGATCTCTCTCTGTGGCTCTCTCCTTTTATCTGTCATTTTCTGTCTGTTCTCTGGTCCTTCTTTTTTCCTCTTCCTACCCTGCCTCCCTCTGTGAGTACATGCAGTGTATCTAGAAAGTGACAGGCTCCCAGAGAACGTCCTTATTATGGAAAGCAAAACGGGCTGTTGTGTGGGCCGTTTCATCCAGGATAAGTGTGACATAGTGGCTTGTCCAGGGACACTGGACCAGCTGCTTCTTACCTACTTTCTTCTTGCTCTATTCCTGGCATTCCTGTTTTTCCTCCCCGTGCTTCCCCTGGAAAGCTGTCAAAAACAGTGAGCTATCGCTTCAGTTGCCTGTGATACTGTTGTCATCTTTTGTTGCCTTTCCTCTAGTCTCTATTTAGCATGGATTTGATGTTTGTGCGTGCAAGATGTGCTGCAGGCCCCCGAGGGCCTTCCTTTCCCACACCACTGGAGACATGAGGTGTTTGACAGAGCAAGAGGTCAAAGAGGGGTTGGAAGGAGGTGCAGGGGAGATACAGTTGGCACAGGATTGGCACAGAAATGTTTATTGTTGCAAGGACCAAAGATTTCATCTTTGGACTCCCTCTGGTACAACGTGCACTACAAACAGAGTCAGATAACGCATGCCAAAAACCTGGCTGGGATCCAAACACACATATAATGCACGCACATGGTCATAGTAAGTTATCAAATCCAGACCTTTTTCTTTGTCTTAACCAGTTTCTGCTGTCTTTAGTGCCGTTCTCTGGCAGCCTTTGGAGAGAGAACGGAACAGTTCAGTTTAATGCTTGACCATGGCTGGTTGGTCACAGTGTGCTCTCTCAGAGCTTGGGGAATTGTGAACGACTGATTTGACTGTCTGTTAGTCTTAGCTCAGCCCACACCACCCTCTAAATTGTCTGGAACAAAGGCCATTTCAGAGCTCCTCAACCTTGTTTGGCTCCAGTCCTGCTTTATAACCTCAGAGCCCTCAGGTTTTATCACAACAACTATAGCTTGCACAATGTTGGGTGGGTGTGGGGTGCAGACCATAAGTAAGTGATTTTTACTCGCTGATAGAGGACTTGTACTTGCTAGCAGGGATTTCTTCATCACTCCACTTATGAGCTCATCCTAATCTCTGCATTTGTTAGGCTGGCTCAGTTACTGCTCTTTTGCTATCACAACATGAATTACCTAGACCCAGACTGAGAAGACAGTTAGACTTTGCAGATTAATAACGGGGAGTGTTCAGTAGGGTCAGAGATACAGGCAAGAGTAGGGTGGGATGATGAGGACTCAGCCTTTTTTGGCTGCTGTGCTGCATACCCTGCATTGATTCTGAGCTGGTCACAGCTGGAACACACGGGGTAAGAAGTAAGGAGAATAACGAAGACTAAAAGAAACTAATTTCTTTTTCTCAAGATACCAACTCAGAGAGCTAAACTCTGAGTATCTGAACTCTGAGTATACTTCTATGGCCACTTTTCCTAAATTTAAAATCAATGTAACACTCCTTCACTGTCGTTCTGAAAGTGTGGATGTCCATTTTTGTGCACGGTTTAATTAGGGGTGGTAATTTCACTGTAACGCACGATACAATAATATCACAATGCAGTACTATTACAATGCAATACTACTGTGATACAATACTATTCTGATAATGATAGTACCATGATTTTAACCATTCTTCAAGACACACATCTCTATGTGTATAAGTGAAGAAGAGAAACACCCCTGAGCAAAAAGACAAAATGGCAAAACGCAGGAATCATATTCACTTAATTGTGGCATAAATTTGACAACTGAGAGAAAACAATGTACAACAAACATTGACTCATACCTTAAAGCCTCTTTAAGATACACACACAGATATATAAAAACACACAAACACTGACTACAACTGCTCCATATCCATATATGTAATCACTTAAATGTAAAATAGCCTTTAAATGATAAAACACTTAAAAAAGAAAAAACAAGCAGAATAAACTTCTTATATGTGAAAGTGGATACAATTCGATCACATATCAGTATTCACATTTGCAGACTACAGTTGCTTTCACTTTCTAATTGTAATTCAGATGACAGAAAAATGCCCAGTGTGTCTGTGTTTTTGTGTGTATCTGGGTGCACATTTGGTCTCATTAGCAACAGACTGCTGACTAGTCCACTGCTCATCATGAAGCCTGTGTTTGTTCGTACCCAGGTGTGTGTCGGTGTGTGAGAATGAAAGACTTGCTCTCTCCATAGAAATGGAGCCTGGCTGTCGACACAGTGCTGAGTAGTTGAAGTGTATGCATGTGTGCTTGTGTGCAAGAGAGCGTCTCTGGTTTGTGTGTGTGTGTGTGTGTGTGTGTGTGTGTTAGGGGCAGTTAATGCTGCATTGTCTCAACATGAAAGAATACGGTACCCCTGTGATTTGTTTTCACCCGCAGCAAGTTTCTTCTTGATTCATTTAGGCGCCACCACGAGGAGGCACAAAGTAATGATTCTTGAAAGTCAAAGTAGAAATGGTTTAGAGCACCTGTGTGTTTTAATAAAAACATTGATAATTGGAGCCATTGTATTAATAAAGTGTTGCAAGAGGAAAAAATAAAATATATTCCCATATCTACATTTGGTCCCAGGAGTTATAATGATATTCTGCTAGACTGCGTATGAGATTTTATACTTACTATGCATCAACACGTTAGATTTTTCCATATTCTAACTTGAGGGTGTCATGCATCAAAATAAGCTTACTGCAGCAAATACATGGAGCAGAACAGAAAACTCTAATGAGGATCAGTCACGTCTGCCTAATATCTTATCCCCTTAATAATGTTAGTATTGGTACACACTAATACCTAATTCCAAAACGGGTGTTTAGGATTGAAGAAGGTAGAACTAAAATATTAAGAGTGTTTTTTTTTTTTTAAATAGATGTTTGAGAGTTATTAGACCTCACAACCCCACCTATCTTCTTCTTAAACTGCATCAAAGTGAACAAACATGGAGTAGATTTCTGTCTCTGGTCTGTGGACACTTGTGTCAGTGTGCTGTTGGCCTACATAATGTCATGTTCCACTGGCACAGCTCACTGTTTGGACAGGTCCACCTCTGCCTATTTGTTCTGCATTACATATCTGACTAAGTGTCCATCTGTGAGCCTAACCACTGAGACATGACATCTTGATGTACTAGAGTCATGAGCTTTGTGCGTCTTTAGGTTGACAGCCAGCGTGCCTGTGAAATGAGCTCTGTCTTAGAGCAGCACTAGCTATTATAGCATGTTTTTGTGTTTTTAAGAGTATAAGGTCAGGGTTTACATTTTATAAGAGAAGAATTCATGCCCAGGTGTAGGAAAAGCTGAGGTAGCTGCATACGTTGGAAGACCTCCCAAATTTGCTGCACTGCTGGACAGGAGCCCAGTTACACACACAGATGGCAAGTCTCACTCTCTCATTCAAACTTTCTAATTCAAATTTGGCTTAATAGCACAGCAGTACTTCTCAAACCATGCTTTAGAGTGTTCACTCTCATAGACCATAGAGAAATGGTCTGTCTGTCTTGCTTTTTGTGGTTGTTCTCTCATTCTTTTTCTCAACATACACCACTTGTTAAAGGGCTAGAGCATGAAAAGGGCAGAGGAAAAGATTTGCTCTGCAGACACAGACGGAGATGGGGTACTATTGCACTGAGGTGTTTTGTGTGTGTATGTGTGGTTCTGTAAGTTTGTTTTGTGATTGCCAGGGGAATTAGATGTGTATTTTTAGAAGCTTATGCTTGTCCTGCTACAAATTTGCAGATAGATGGCATTCAAACATTGAGGAGGTGTGTGATTGATAAACAGAAAACATGGAACAAAAAAAAAAGAGGTGGAACAAAAAACATTTTGTAACATCATGTGTCTGTCAGAGGGGGGTAGAAGCAAAGAGAGAGAGGAAGAGAGAGAAAGAAAAGCAGGGAGGAGATGAGGAATGATGACTCACCCAGGAGGAGACAGACACACCTTTGGTGGCCACGACCCTTCACTTACTGAAGCATACCTGCACTGCAGTACAGCCTCCTCACTCTCACTAACGCAGGATTGTGTGGGCTGGCAGGAAAAGATTTATGGTATAGCCTCTCTTGTAATACAAACTCTTAATACATACACATACACTGACTGGTAATATGAAGTCCCAGTGGAACAGAATGATGACTTAGCTTTAAAGTAGGCCAAGGACCAGATTGAAGGACACACAGACACATACACATGCACCCACACTTAGTAATATTCAGTCTCATCTTCATTCTCTGCGGATTTTTCAAAAATAGCAGATTAATCCAGTGAAATGAGCAGTTCTCAGAATCAGTCAGTTGTCCATCCCTATTTCCCTCCCCCCTTCATCCCTCTGTCTTCTCACTCCCTCTCTTTTTATCCTGCTCCAAGGATGGCAGAGTGCCTTTAGCTATGTTTAACCTTTGGGTGGGTGTGGAAGGCGGGAGAATGATGGATATATAACACAATACAGAGAGATACAGAGCTATGATGACAATTTTGTAGATGACTGACAGCTTTCCAAAGTCCGCTTCTCAGACACGTTTGATGATGCATTTCCACTAATACCGGGAAGTGTTGGCACAACTGGAAACATGCCTAGTGACTTTGTGACTCTGACTGTGTGATTATATGAGAGAGATGAGTGTTATTATAGTACATGCACAGCTAGGAAGTGTGTTTGATTCAGATGAGTGAGAGCTTCTCTCTTGTCTTCCTGAAGTTGTGTTTTCAGGTTTTGGTCCCCAATGTGTGATCAGAATACTCTTAACCAGGCAGTTCGTAAAACCCACCGTCCACACTCCACATACTGTAATTGTATTGTATGAGAATGAAATGAACAAAGAGACAAATTTTATGTTGCTTATTCTTGACTTAGATCACACAAAAGTTATACAAATCTCCCCAACTGCTTAGTGTGGATGCTGCTTTCTCACATCTGGAGTTTAATGTATGTTGATTATGTGTCTATTTCTCTCGTCTCTTCAAGGAGCATGTTTAAGTGACAAGCAAAAGAGGAAGTGGGATCTCTGACGCTCCGCCCCCTCTGCTGGTGGAGCACCTTGCACATCTGACCAGAGACCCTTTTGTCACTTAAACAGGTATGTGTGCAGGAATTATGGGATTCCACAAAATGAAGCAACTTGTTAGTTCAGGCAGAGTCTGAGGAGGCAGGTTATTTGCATCAGCTGTGCTGCTCATTGATGTAATAGATAAACAGTTTCCACTGACACATACCATCTAATCATATTCATACAAGTGTAGAGGGCAATCATTATGGGTTGGGCTAAGTTAAAGGATAGGTTCAACATGAGGTTTCAGCAGTTAAATGAACCAAAGGACTATCTCCCAATGTTACTGTGGTTTTAATAGGATGATTATAGCCTAAGCAATAATCATAATAAGTTTGATCAATTATGAGATCACAATCATTTGTTTTTTTTCACAACAACTTAGTTGTTTTACTTTGTGGCACAGACACAAGACTCATGTGCTCTAGCATAACATCACTTGACCTTAATCTGAAATACAACAAATAATGATCTGTTACAAAGGACTAGCTCTGCTTCAGACATTTGATTTTCCTTTTGCCTGTCTGTGCTCTGTTGTTACTCTTCTACTCTAAAGTGCCGCTTCAGGGTGTGAGCACAGCAGCATGACGACTCCCTGAAAGTGAACCCAAAACATCTCGAATGTCCCGCAGTGGTTGGCTCTTAGACGAGGAAGCACTTGATTTCACAAAATTTTCTTTGAGCAAAGCACAGGTTTATATATGTTCTATACTATATGTACTATATGTTTAAATCATCTCTAAATTCTATATGGTTCATGGACTATTATGGTGGAGGGATTACTTCACCCAGATGGTCCTCACTGCTGTTCAAATTCTTTAACAACTCCCTTAAAGAGCAGTTCTTTGATTCCTAATGATTCACTGAATTGAAGATAGACTAAGCATATTAGCAACGCTGTAGCTGGATTTTCAAACTGATTAACAGGTGATATACATTGCAAATCAAACCCATAGGTGATTAACTGTTTTGCTTCAGCACACTGCGGATGGTTGCTGACTTGTCTTGTGTGTCCTCCAGTCTCATTTTGTTACCCTACAAGTTCAGAAAGAAACTGTGCAACTCTTGATAAGATATCGAACTTGCAACAACTTGTCAGTTTGGGGTTTATAGATTACTCAGTAGTTGCAGTTGTTAGACTGTATTAATCAGACATGTTCTTTTAGTTGTTAAAGTAGGTGCCATGGTTCTTGGATACTGTTGAGTAAGGACAAAAGATTTGATTTATTGGTGAGAATAGATTAAATAACACTCTAGGCTCAGGGTTAAATTTTCAAAGAATCACCAGTGCAAAACATCACTGTATTAAGATAGATTTGGATAAAATCCGATGTGGGTGGTTGTGGGTGGCATACTTACATAAACTCATTGTTCTGGTATGAGTTATCATTGTATAATGATGTAGATTAACAGCAGTATAGAAATACTTGGCTGCTGAACAGAGAGAATTTTGATGCAAGGAACTGTCAAAATCATATTATCCTTTAAGCAATGTCCATGTTGTGTTTTTTGTGCATTTTTCTAGGATTTAGGTGTTAAAGGTTCTTGCATAACTTTCTGTGTCATAATTAATGTTAATGAATGGTTGCCTGGAAAGCAATTTTATTTTTCCTGTGGGCCATAGCTGCCTCTTTCTTCTCTCCTCAAGGCCTTTCCAGTACATGTAATGTTAAACAATTCACAAAGAAGAAATTCTATTTAAAGCAACATTACTTTAGATTTTAAAAATACTGCATATAGAGTGAGGAACATTATTTGCTCATAGTACTGTAAAATGATTTGTATTTGAATAGCCACAAAAAACAATGGTTTTATGTTCTGGAAAAAAAATCAAAGTAGACCGTTAGAGTGGTTAGTAGGCAGGGAAATCCTGCTGTGGTGCCAGAGCCTCGTAAATCCTGCCTGGTTGGCATGAGCAGTAGAAGGAGCAGAGTTGAAATGCAGCAGAGGCCAGACACAAAACTGCTGGGTTAAAAAGCTCAGGCTGTGAGTATCGCAATTTGATTTGTGCGTGTGTGTGTGTGCATCGACAACAATTAACACAATGTCTGTAGTGGTACTTTAATTGTGTAATTTTTTTTTATCTTGTGTCATCAAAGCCTTCACTCTGAACCTTTGCAAATTTGTGAGGTGAAATCATGTCTGTTTGAGAGGGAGAAATAAATATCAATGGGGAAAACTTGTGAGTTTATGAGTTTTTAAATGAGCAATCACAACACACTTGCAACACACAGACGGTTTTTATGTCTTGTTTTATTTTTATATACATGTTGTGTGCCTGTGTGTATCTATGGTTTGCTGGTGTAGCCAGGCAGCTGTGTTTCTCCACCCGTCAAAGGAACACCCTCTGTGACAGTAATGTGTATTGATTTTGGCTGGAAATGCCCGAGTGATTGGAGATTGAAGTGTTTAATTCCACTTTGTGCCTGTGCCAGTAATCAATTTCAACTGGGACTTTTACACTGCCACGGGCAGTCCTATCTGTTTGACACTTTGCCTTTTTTTTAAGACTGAGTTTTTCAAACTTTGCCCCTCTCTGTCTCTTTCTGTCCCTGTTTCTGACAGAAAAGACAATTAACATTGTAAGAGACTATAAGTGTATGAAGTCCAACAAATACTTAATGTTTGAGGCCATTACCAATATGGGTGTTTAGCATTAAGTTTGATTATGATTTATGAATTGACCAACATTAACTTTAAAAAAAAAAAAAAAAAAACATGCAGGGCATTTTTGGGATTTATTGCTTGAATTTTAATATATATATTAGATAATTAGTAAAAAAAATACAGCCAATAAAACTTCAAAACCCTAATTTCTAAAAAGTATTAAGGTTCATTATTGACCTTGGAAAAAGGTCAAGTGAAGAGTCTTCACTGAAACATTGACATTCAGGGGGCAGCCCTAATATTCATTGTCAGTGATGTACACTAATGAGGGGTGTCCTCCACGAAGATGTTTGGTTAAAATGGTAAACCATGCAAATCTGGGCTTGTGTCTTACCACCTTGGTATGTTATTGATTTAGTCACAGATTAAATTAGCTAGATAACCATAGACAGACTCATGAAATATCTCTTTATCGTGTTTGCTGAGGGTGATAACCATGGATTGTAAATAAAGATAGATGTGGTCTCTGAGACACCAACCATAGATTTCTGAAGATCAGTTTTGTTGCCATGTTGCTGATGTCTGATTCTGCTGAACTTCTGGCTAATCCATGCAGAGGCGAGACTTCGGCGCATACCGGTTTTTGGCAACAGTCTGTCACAAGTCACTCAAAGAGGCAGGCCCCATTACACAGAAGTTCAAGCATGAATACATTTTAATGGAAGACTTATGTAAAGCTACTTATGTTGTGATGGAGGAGGATATTAGCTGCAGAGACCAAAACCGTTTTTTTGTACCAGCCTATAAACGTGTATTTCTGCTGTAGAGTTGGATATTTTAACGTGGGAGTCTATGGGGAATAACTTGCTTTTGGAGCCAGCCTCAAGTGGTCATACTAAGAATTGCAGTTTTCTTTCTGCAGCTTCATTTCTCAGCCTTGGTGGTCGCAGCTTGGTAATAATCCCTTGCCTCTTTTTCACTACAAGTTAATGTTTTACTACATAAATGTGTAATAACTTGTGTGATGTTGGTGGAGGTGGTCTTTGTATAAGGTGAAGTGACCCACCTGTGCTCTACTGCAGTTGACTTTATTCCAAAAGTATGTTGGGTTTCTTTGTCTTTGGTCTAGATGTCCGTCCTGTTCTGCAGTCAAAGTTATGACCTGGAAATGAAGTGACCAGGTCACAACACTTTTTTTCTAGGAGCGTTTGTGTACCTCAGCTACTCCATAGAGAGCAGTGGAGACAGGGCTTCAGGCCACCTTGTTCTGTTTCACCTCCCTAATATTAGCTTGTTCCTCGTTCTGCTCCAGTTGAGAGAGGTATTACAGTTGTTCCAGATGGCTTTTTGATCAAGTTCTTAACCCTGTTACCATGTCTGTATGAAGTTTTTTTAATATTATACAAGACATTTCATGAGCAAAATAAACAATCAACCCTATTGCAGCATATTTCTAAATTGGGACAACAGTGAAACACTGACAGACACATACAAATGCTTACTGTTCTGAGTATGGGTCTGACTAAAACTAAAACACATGGCGTATCTCCAATGTTTCCTCTAACTCTAATAACTTTGTTACACAGTGCTCTTTCACCTGTCAACGTAGCATAAGCAGCAGTGGTGAGTAGGGCACAAGGCCTGATCAACCTTTCTCAGTGAGAAAGTATGTGTAGATGTGCTTTCAGCCCCAGATTTTTTTCACTTTTTATGTGGGGGGGAAACTGTATATTTTAATAGTTTACTATGTAAACTATTCTATACTCAATCTGGAGAGGAACAGAAACAGACACCTTGCACACTTGAATAGCATCATGTCTGGTTTTCCCATTGAAGATATTTCAGATAACAACATGCATTTACATGCTTGTTGATCACAGAGAAAGTGGTCAGAACAAAGTAAGTATGTGGTTTTGCAGACTAAAGACTAAACTAGGCTGGATGGAGAGCAAGGAAATAAACTATGATAGTAGTTTCTTATTGGAATTAGCAGCACAAACTTTGCTTTGATTAATAAAATGTAAATCCTTCCCTCTCATTGGCAGTCTCTCATATAAATACTATTTCACTCTCTTCGTCTTCATTTTATTTTACAGATATAAACATAAAATCCCAAGAAAAGATGTTCCTTGCTCTCAGTTATAAATTGTGAAGCCCTGGATCCTCTTCCGTTGCAGAGTTTTTCCAAGTGGTTGTGAGAAACACTGGTTGTGCAATCTATAAAGGGGGATTAAGCCTGTGAAGAAGAGGAGAGGAGGGGATATGAGGAGAGACACACAGAACGATGTGAAGGGGGAAATTGTGTTCTTGTAGAGAAGTAGTGATGGCAACCACTCTTGAAAGGAGACGACATCCCTGAGAGACGAACAGGGAGTGGGGGTGGGGTGGCTGAGAGAGAAATAGTGAGATGCCCAGCATGAGATATAAAAGAAAATGGGGGGGAACGTGATATGTTAATGGATTAGGTAGAGAGTGCAGAGATCCAAGGACGTACAACTGTGTGTCTGTTTAATGTCATAGGGAGTCAGGCTGTTTAAAAGAGACTTCAAAGAGACCAACATAAACTAAACTGATGCAGACTCACACACATGCAACACACACAGAAAAGCAGGGCCTTGGGCTGCTATGAGCACAGAGGAGACCTGAGGTGTCCTCTGCTATGCCTGATTAGAAATACAGTGAGTGGAGAGGAATTGCTGAGAGACAGTGGGAAGGTGTGTATTTCTGTGCATTTAGTCAATGTACATGCATATGAATCTTCTCTGCTGCTGCTTGGAGCATTGCTGTCTACTTCTTTTACATTCACTGGGATCAAATGGCATTTGGGAAAACCAGTTGACATCCCTCTGACAGCATTTTGACATGACTTTGTGAGCAAGAATATACGTGTGTCTCTCTCTGACAGAGCGCTTCCATGTAGGTGTCTGTCTAAGTCTTAGGGTGCTGTTTTTTGTTTGGCACATGTGCCTAGCTCTATCTGTGCAGCAGGAAAGATGAAAAGAGAGATGTATACAAGGTTCTGCTGTTATCAGGTTGTGTCATGTTGCTGTGTCGAGGTCAAGCAAGACCAGTACAGTCCTGCAGTGGCCAGAGAAACAGAGAGGAGAGGGACTGGAGAGGGAGGACTAAAGATCAGGCTTCCCACTGGTCCTGGAATTTCAAGAATTTTGAGAGGAGCGATCCAAACAGAGACAAGCAATTTGATGAAATCTTTGAGGATATATCAAGAGAGATTCTGGGAATTTTCCAAGCGTTTGTCTTTCAGGAATACATTAGAATCAGTTTTGTACTTACAGTGTTCTGTTTATTTTGTTTTACATTGGTTTTCAGTTGTTTTCCGGGCTGTCTTTTGTGTTTTATGTGTGTCAGACATGAGCTGAGAACCGTGAAAATAGAAACAAACCTGGGTGCTTTATTGTGTCTGGAAAAAATACAGAGGTTTTTAAATAAAGTAGATTTAGAAAAGTGCAAGGGTTAGAGTTATGAAAAGATACAGTAACATTCAGCATAGTATGGCAATTTTGGCAATGTTTTAGCACCATATGCTCCCTCTACACTTATTGCACTCGGAGTAACACCTGTGTGTGTATGTGTGTGTGTGGGTGTGTGGGTGTATGTGCGTGCAAACCATAACCACAGTCAGTGTGAACATGCTGTATTGATAACACTTGAGACAACAACAGCACTACAGAACCCAGGGAGCCATTTTCCTCTCTTACCCTGAAGCGCACACACATATGCACAGGATTCCAACTCATCACCTACTATAGATGAAGTTCTTTGAAGACTGTGAATAAATGTGTATTAGTTATTTAAAATTGCTTAGAATTCATCTTTATTGTAGTGATTCATTTGATGGTAACTCAAATGAATAAAGAATTATTTTATTAGGAAAAAATGTCAACTGAGATTTTGATTAAACAGTTTTCTTCTTTTTTTTTTTAATTTATTTATTTTCTTATAACCCATTTACATTTTAGTTTTTCAAAGTGCATTGCAAATATGATAGTGGTAAAATAATGACATGAATGTAAAACATATTGTTGTGAAGCTGTACAGTAGACAATATATTATGTATTATTAGAAACATTTTAAATTTAGTTATAGTTATAAAGTTATAATTTCACAAAATAACCTTAACTCACAATCCTGGTGTTTCCCTAGACCTGTTTTCCATTATTTTTTATAGGCTGTGAAAATGTGTAAAAAAAAAAAAGGGATGTCATTTTCTTTTTCAGTCATTTGAGAACAGTATTTTAAACTGCAGGAGTTGGCATGGCCTTGTCATGTAATAGTGGCCATTGTTCTTTCAGCATCCACCTGTCTTTACAAGTGTCATGATTATCATAGTGTTATGTTTGTTATGTCAGTATCTGTTCCTAGAGGAAACGTTTAACTGTATAAACATATATGTGGTGTGGCTTCCATGCTGTGCTGCAGAGTAGATAATTTACATAGTTTCTACTTGGTAGAAGCAGTCAAATTACTGTATTGTCAGGACAATGAAACTATTTGGCTCTGCAGGGACAAAAGTCTGAGAAAAGAGAAGTAAGCGAACAGACACATCTTCACTCTTGTTTTCTGCTGTTCATGGCACTTTATGTTACCAGAATCCTATCAGGTGGAATTTAGAAATGCTGCTCTGCAGTTCTCCATCCTCCATGGCTGCTAAGCTAAGCTACGCTAAACTAGCTATGCACATGCACCTTTTTTTCCCCCAGGGGCACGAGAGAAATCACCGTGGCCAAATTAATTTTCTCCCTTCTGCTGCAACCTGAGGGATCATTGAGGCAGAGAATCAGGGGGAGAGAGGAGAGATGGTGCCGGAGGAGAGATGGAAAGGGGAGCAGAGGAATTTTAATGTGTCTGTCTGTTGCTGCCTGCCAAAGAAAAGCAATTACTATCGCAGCTCCTCTCTCTGCTCTGTGTGTGTTTGCATGTGAATATGTGTGTGTTTGTGAGTGTGTGTGCAGTTTGTCACTGCACTTTAGCGCACAGGGATTTGGCATGTTAAATGTACAAAGGGCAGATTGGTTTGTACACTGCAGGATATTTGGGAACTCTGATACAGTAGATGTTTCTGGCGTGTAATCTTTCTCGACACTTGAAAGCAACTAAAGCATTGCTTGGATACCATGAAACATCCATTTTAAATGACAGATGTTCAATGCACTTATAATGGTGCTTAACCTATAGATTCACTGCTTTTCATCTAAAGTGATTTAAGACAGAAAATCATCAATGCACAGTGTCCATTTTGAGGCTCTGTGTCTCTGTGTGGAGGTGACCATTTGGAGAGATGCTGACAACCAGCTGATAGATAAGAGCCGAGGCTCAGACAAACAGGTGGACAGAAGGACAGATGGAAGTGTTGAGAAGATACTCAGGCACAGAGATGTGGGAGGGGTATAGGTTGAAGGGAGTGAGCAGAAAAGGTAGGGAGATATGAGTAGAAATGGAGAGTGATCTCTGCAGGCTGTGATTGTGTGTGCAGCCCAGGGCTTCCAGATCACTCCTTATCCCAGGCAGAGCTTTAATATTTTTGTCTTCCTTTCCTTTCATTACATTTTTAGGATGCGGAGGTTTGCCTACTGTAAGGTGGTTTTAGCCACCTCTCTGGTGTGGGTGATGCTGGACATGTTCATTCTGCTCTACTTCAGTGAGTGCAACAAGTGTGATGACAAGAAGGAGAGAGGACTGCCTGGAAGAGACGGTCAGTGTATATTGACACACACATACATTTGATCACCGTGACACATACTCAAATTCTCATGCTCCTCTGGTCAACTCCATTGTAGATGCCTTCAGTAAGCCGCGGGATGGGCCTGGTGAAGGGGGGAAGCCTGTGGTGATCCCTAAGGAGAACCAGGAGAAGATGAAGGAGATGTTTAAGATCAACCAGTTCAACCTCATGGCCTCCGAGATGATTGCCCTCAATCGTTCACTGCCTGATGTCCGCCTGGAAGGGTGAGCAGCATCCCTGCAGCTAGTCAACTCATGTCATTATTCAACTATTAAACTTCTGTCCAATGGTGGCACAACCAGTCACACAGTGGCATATAGCCAAGGTTAGTTATGAACAGTATCATGGAGAGAGACAGATGTATGGATACAGAAGTCAGTATAGAGAGGATTGCCAACAACAACAATTATAATGACATTTTATCACTGTATTAATCTGGTAGTGATTTACCAAAGGAAATAAAATATATACAGTATATAGAATTAGGAAATGTTAAGATTAATGCAATGCATTTTGCAGCAATGCAGTCCATAAACAGCACACTTTTTTGGGTGCTTTCACATCGGTTAAAAAGAACTCTACAAAAAAACAAGTGCAATTTGTTGGGTTTGATGTGAAAGCTGTCACTTGTGGACCGAACTACCTACCTGTAAAGGGGGGGGTCTGGTGTGCTTTGGGGACTCTGAAAGCCTGAAAGCAAACCACTCAACAGCGATTTATACACATAGATTTAGCATGATTTCAAAAGCTAAGATACAATTAAATGCATCTGCTGCTTATGAATTATTCAATTTTTATGTTCTTATAATTATCTACCTGCAGTGTATATATTCATGTAAGTCATTTGGCAAACATGCTGAGTTCATCAGGGATTTTCCCCGATTAGCCACACAGTCAAAATATATTCTGCTCACATCTTAGTCTGTGTACTCTAGTAGTCTGTTTAAAAAGTGTGACATAGACACCCATAGTAAGTACTGCTCTTTGTGATACTAGGGAACATAAATTTATATATAAGAGCATTAAAGTGCATTTCCCCATATGGCTGCATATAGTTCTGATAATATGTTGTCAGTGTTTATAACATAGCAATAGCCAATGGTTCATTTTAAAAATTAATTTGAACACAATCCCTTGGTCCGGGCCAAGTGAACCAAACTACAAATGTGGATGCCCCCTTAGTTTCCATACTGACTGTTTTGTGTGTCATTATTTTGCTACTTTTCCAGTGTGAACACATTACAGCCTCAAAACCTACTTAGTACTTGTGTAAACTATGGAATTGGGACACAGCTCGCTGGTAGATTTATATGTGGTGATCTCATATTGCACCAGTGGGTCTTAGCAATAAACCGATGAGATTTTTCAACAATTCCTGCCTGTCCAATGAAATCAAACTGCCTTTCTCTCCTCATTGGTTCACCCTAAAGATTTATTTTTCACTTTCCTGTTGTAACAGGAAATGCATGAAATTAAGGAAGTAATGACACCATTTCACAAGAATTTGAGGCTAACACCACACATTGAGCTCTGGTATTTCATGCTTTAAGTGACATATCCTTATCTGCCTCACTGTTTTACTAAGATGTGAAGAAAAAACAAAAAAAATCAAGTTAANGCAATAAAACAAAATCTCTGATTTGCCATTACACTTATGAAGTCATGCAGAGAAAAAAAGAAACAGGTTCATAGATGAAAGGAATGCTGGGGAAAGTGAAGAGAGGGACAGAGGCTGAATCCAAGCAGTTACGCATTCTTTCTTTGTCCCTGTTACCATCACAGCTGTTAGTTTAAAGCCCTTTTACAAAATCTTGACACCAGAGACAGAAAAATGTTAACACAAGAATAGTCAACCAAACTACAAAACCATGACTAAAAGGATGATTCTGGTTTATTAGAGTTCATTAAAACTTATTTTCATTTTATTTCCATGGCTATGGTCAAGTTTCTAAGAATCCTGAACATTTTACACATCAGAGATCTCATACTCAAATGACAATATCACTATAGTGAAGTTTGTAAAAACAACAAAAATCTGTCATACTGGTGAAACAGTTCATTATCCAGTGAACACTTGAGCCAAATGATCTACACCCTTTTGTTTGGAGCCAGAAGAAAGTGAGTACAACCACAATGTCAGAAATAATCCCTCATTCAACAGGAAAAGTGCATGTGTGTCAGTATGATAGGTCTGTAGAGAGCTTGGTTTGTTGCCAGATTTCAGAAAATAGTGGTTTTCTCCAGTTGTTTGTAGTTAGTAGTAGTTACTAAGTGATGCAGCAGATGCCAAACTGCTGCTGTAATTTTAGTCTGTAGTATGGCTAAAGGCCAGAAAACACTAGATCCTACACTTCCCATCATGCTGTTCTTTCATTACACCTCTCATTGCTGTTACGTATAACTACATGGTACCACATAAATAACTTTTACATAAATAAAGGGGCCATTCTCTAAGACAAAAATTAGATAACTGTGACTATGACAAAACCATCAGGGTTATTCTCTCTCTACAACAGAGTCGCAGAAGACACAACTGCTCTCACCGTAAGAAGAGTACTGACAAGGACTTGTAAACTGATGCACAAAATCAATTACCATTACACCTTTCAGTGTAATCTTGTGAATACCAATAGAAATGATGGCTAAAAATATGAACATATTATGTTTTAATTAACCAGGATTATCTTTAACACACAATTTGGAACTTTGACACTGTTTTATGATCTATTTGCTCGTTTGCATGTGTTTTTCTCCTGTGATTTTAGTCACAACAGCTGTGACAATGGACAGGGATCAGGTTCACCAGGCAGGCACATCAGGAACTGAGATTAAAATGATGCCAGAGGCAGCACAGAGGCACACCTTGTGGAATGTTAGAGCGGTTAACACGCACGTTACACACACACACAAACACAGGGCCCATCAGCTATGGGCACAAGTGTCATTTACACTGGGGACAATAAAAGGACAACTTTCTCACCACCATGTCTTAAAATCATAAACTGTTAGAAATGGTCAGAAAAAATGGGTTGCACCAAGAAATGTTGACTAAGAAGAAAGAGCACTTTGAGAGGTTAATTTACACAATAATAAAACACAGCTTTGTGGGTATTCTGTAGGCGTGACGTAGTTCATTGGGTGCTGTGGGAAGTAGCTTTCCCTGGAGTGTGTGAGTGAGGAGCAGTTGCATGTTATTGCAGCTACTCACAGTAAAGGACATGCTGCAGGTAGTGAGTTAATGAATAGACAGTTTAAAAGTGTCCAGAGAAGCTCAGGTTGCAGCATAATAGTGTTAGAAGGCTGTGTACTCTGTGTACTGTTTGCAAAGGAAAGTTCATGTTTGTGAGTGATCTAAGCTGCTAAGGATGTTATTATTGCTGGGCTGAAACACACTGGTTATGTGTTGTATAAACAATCCATGAGTGTTACTTGTGTGGTCAATGTTATTGTTCATTTAATGCTGACTATTTTTGTATAGTCTAATCTGTAGTGACTTTGGCTATGACCTTTTATGTGCTGTTATTGAACATTTGAAAAGATTTTTTTTTACCTTTCAGCAAAAAGTGATGCCTTTTGTTGTGCACATCTCTACTGTGAGCATGGGATATACTCTTCACCACACACTTACTTAACTTAAAACAAAGACATAATACAATAAAATACATTTTTACTGCATGTTGGCCAACAAACTCTTCAATTGTCTAAACCTAATTAGTTTTAAATCATAATGTACCACACATTTATGCCTGTCCACATTCAGAAGGCTTTGGAAAGAATCCCTACGTCACCAGTTCCCACAACTCACCTACAGTGACCCATGGGGGACAATAGATGCATTCAAGAAGGAATTGCTGGCAGCTTACTGAAAACTTGTGAACAGGGTGAAAGGATACTCCTAACTTGCTGTGCTGTAAATTAACAGTCACATCAACAACCTTCAAGTACATTTTAGCCTGGGGCAGCAATTAATTTCTGTCTCTACATCTTGTTTCCTATTGACAAAGCACAGACACTAATCTCTGGCCATGTGTAACCTCCAACTACTGTATCTCTCTCTTGGTCTGAGTAAGTTCACATTGTAATCCCGTGCATTTCCTCTTACCACTTTCTCATACATCTTTACTTTAAAAAACTTGATGGATTCAAGACTTTAGATTCCAGCAAATCATCTCACAGCTCCACTGATGTCAAAGTCATGTTATGTTTTTCCTAGTAAATGGGCAGTCACTTGTGACAAATGCTTTCATCTCAAAATGAACTACTAATCATGCATTGTGTATGTGTTTGTGTGTATGTGTGTGTGTGTGTGTGTGTGTGTGTGTGTGTGTGTGTGTGTGTGTGTGTGTGTGTGTGTGTGTGTGTGTGTGAGAGAGAGAGAGAGAGAGTGAGAGAAAGAGAGATATCTGTCACTTGGAGGCTTCCAGCACTATTATAACGAGCATATGGTTGGCGTCACACACAGCTCATATTAACCCTCCAGCTCTCTCTGTGTCTGTAAGATTGTGTGTTTGTATCGTCTTCACTGAATCTTTCCAAATGTACACACACACTTCTATGTGTGCTCACTACCGTCCACAGTGAAATAATGGCTAATGTAAGTGTTTCACTCATGTTTTGGCGTCTGATTATGTGGGATGAGTCAGGGAGAGAATGAGGCAAAGTCTTTGGCTCAGAGCTATGACTTGAGTACCGCCTCGATCTTCTCATCCAGCCTCATGATCCATCTTTATCAAGCCTGCACCCTCCGGTTGCTGTCCTAAACTTCTGTGGTCAGTGCCCTGAGAGAAGTCAGCCATGCACCCAGAAAACTCCCTCACACTCCACATAGCCGCTCAATAAGGGCTATTCATGGCTCACATTATAGAGGCAGAACATTGTCCACATTGTGCTTACACACATTTATTCTGATGTAGGGGGTGAGCCAGAGGTGAGCAAGAAACCCAAAGATGTCCCAATCTAATTTCACAGAGAAATTCACTGCAGCAAAAATTTGCAGAGACACAATGAGATGCTTCAACTGCAGCTTCAGTCTCTGAAGAATTGCACTCAAATATCCTGAAGATGCCATACACCCCCACCCTCCCCCCAACTCAAATCCCTCTCTCCTACTAGAACAAGATCTATGAGTGGCTCCGGCAGATATCTAACCTGGCAAGCATATGTATGTCTGTGTGTGTGTGTGTGTGTGTGTGTGTGTGTGTGTGTGTGTGTGTGTNTGTGTGTGTGTGTGTGTGTGTGTGTGTGTGTGTGTGTGTGTGTGTGTGTGTGTGTGTTCCTCGGGCTGTCCCAGAGGGGATACGTGCGTCTCGTCTGTGAGTCACAGGCAGGGTCTGTGTCTGTGTGTGAGTCCATCAGAACAAATCAACATCAACATCCTCCAGTTCACCTCAGGCAGACAACACACACACACATTGTACATCGTTAAACTTCCCTAGGGCTATGTGCTATCCCCCCACGTCCCCTGAAGCTGAAACCTCAGTTCCTCTCCACCCTTCACTCTCCATGTGAGACAGGCCATTCACCCACACTGGACTACTGCTTTAGCATATGCTGCTCACCTGGGAAACAGAGAGATCTGTCCACAAGTGGATGAGATGCTTTATAACACACATATATACATAAATTACAATATGCATAAGGTTCACTGTATTTCCTTTTTTAAAACTCTCTTTAACCAAAACAGTGCTAAGACACAATGCCACAGACGCAAAAATTGATGTGTTGCTTTCTGCAAGAACACGCTGAACACAACAGTTTATGGTAAAATATGTAACCTTGTGATGAACATGATCTAAAAGCATTGCAGTTTTAGAAATGTAGGAAGAAATAGAGCAAATAAACAAATGAGTTACTGATTATACCTCACAGAAGAAAAGTAAAGACAAAAAAAACTTTTTTGAAAAACCATTAAAAAAAATGTATGTTGTGGTTTGGACTTACATGCTCTTGAGTTTGCACACTTAAAGTGTACTGTTTTCCAGGAAGTATAAATAATAGGGTATAAATGAAAAACTGCTGATGCACACAGACAGAGACAGATGAGAAGGACAAACGCAAACACGGAAACAGACACACAGATAAAAACAGGGAAACAGACAAAAGAAGGAGACAGACAGACAGATAGAGACAAGGAAGAGTAGAAACAGAGACAGGTTAACAGTAACAGTGGAGCGCACAGACAGAGAGGCTGAGTGTGGAGTGGACAGCAGAGCTTTACTCTGTGTCTGAGTGCTTCAGTGGCCTCTCTGCGCTGAGAGTCATTACCGGTCTATGACACAGATGAATAGTGCATTAGCATAAGGGAGGGCCTGACGTGACACATGACAGACACAGTAAACTTGATTTCACTCTGTCACCCTTTCATGAGCCTTCTTTCACGAAAATACAGCAGCGACATCTTTTTTTTCTGCCTGCAGCGTGTTTTTTTTTTTTTCTTTCTTTCTTTCTTTCTTTGTCGCGCATGTGGCGTAAACATGTGAGTCTATGACTTCAGCATCCAAAGCACAGTTCATCACATAAAGAGAGGATAGGCCATTGTGCACAATCACACTGCTTGAGCTGTCAACGCAATATGCAGAGTGTGTATGTGTGTGTGTTTTTGTGTAGAAGAGAATAAAAGAGAATATAACAGCTCTGCAGAGCCTCACTACACTGTGAGTGTTGGGTAAGAGCCTCTGTATGGACTTGTGGCCTTGTTTGGAGTGCACCTCATTCTGGTGTGTTGTTTAATGAAGAGGCTCTCAGAAAATACACAATTACACACATACACACTCACAAAAATCGTATCAATGGTTTTCTAGCACATGGAAAAGTAGAGCATGTTTGGTGGGTGAAAGCAGCATCCCAAGGTCTTCCATCCGTTGATTGTTCTTCATTCCTGCTAATAATTTCCAGAGTGTATATGTCCATGACTATTCCTGGCTCATGATTAGGAGTTTTGTGCAGACCGGGCCGTGCGTAGGGGAAAGTGTCTTACCCTGGCTAAGCTCTGGGTTTCCGGTTCACTCTGCTGACTGAGTGGAAGTCACTTCTTGGCCTTCTCCTTGTCTTTGTTGACTCACCGGGCGGGCAGCGTTTATGGTCACAAAAATAGCAGGGGGATCCTTTGTGCGTATGAGGTGTCTTCCTGATGTGGTGGCACAGTGCCACTTAAGCTTAAAAGCTGGGAAACACAGGGATTGCCCAGCCTACCCATCCAGTAATAAGTGGATCAGCATGTGTCTGAGGAGGTCTGGGCCAGACTGCCACTAACTAATATCCTAATTGGATTAGTGAGTGTTGCTATGTGTGTGTGTGTGTGTGTGTGTGTGTGTGTGTGTGTGTGTGTGTGTGAGGGTTTCCCTGGCTAACAGTGTGCGTGGTGTGTATAGTAAAGCTGCTGGAGTAAGACGTGCATGTGACGTCACTCTCTAAGACAGTTGTCCGGTCGCAGTTGTGACCCGATGACTCGTTTTTTTCCTGCTGCCACAGTCACAATAACCTGGAGATTCCATCAGCAATACGCACATGACGTCACCGGGTGAGAAGACGACAGACAGAGAGGAAAAGATTAATTTGCCTGACAGGATCCAACAGAGCAAGCTGATAATGAGCCTCCAACTCTGCTGCCAAATCGAGTCTGACCCATCAAAAGGAGAGAAGGGAGACTACTGTGTGGGACAGCCCCAAATGCAAGAAAGAGAATCTTCTAACCAGATTACATAACTCAGTCAATAATAAGAGGGCTTTTTTGGGCACAAGTGTTGATTGGTGGTTAGCACCCTTGTCATGGCTGGCAATGGAATCCACAAGCCATAGTTTCAGTCTCATTTGTTAGACAACCTCTGCCAGCCATGACACCTCATTGTGAGAAGATCCTGGGTTCTTCAGGTTCTTTTGGTTCTCACAGTCAAAAAACATGTAGGTTAGGTTAACTTCTGACTCTGAATTACTGTTTGTGTGAAGCTCAGTGTCACCCAGTTTTAGTTGGGATAGACTCCAGACCGCAGCAACTCTGCAAAAAAGCATTAGCAGGTATAGATGATGGATGGATGGACGGACTAATGGATAGATCGTCTTTGGTATCAGTGTTTCTCTCAAAGTCCAATGAAGTGGAAATAGTAGGTCAACTGAAATCTTTAAATTAAAAATAAAAATAATGTGCATTTGTATATATGTCAAACGTGTGACTTCACAACTACTACACAAAGACTGCTCTTATGCTTCACTGACCAGCTATGGTATCATTGCTGACGATGTTCATGGGGAGACAGCGTGTTCTTCTAGTCCATAACTAAAGAATTGTTTGTTAAAGCTTAAGCTTATGGCGAGGCCTTGAGCTATGTCTCTTGATTTCTAAAAGCTAAATATCCACAAGAACATGTAGATCCCTGATGAGCATGATGCATCGTGGTTTACTTGAAAGAGCTCTCTGTGTGTCTGTCCTTAAGTTCTGCACTATATATAACCCAACAATGAAACAATTCCATAGTTAGTTTATGGAGTTATGCAACATATTCTAACTCAAAAAGTCTCCCTTCTGTCACCTGACCAATGCAATAAAGTCTGGATCCAGTTTTTTCCTGCAGTGTTTGCATGTGTGGGCGAGTGAGAGGGGGCAGGGATACTGAATGTGCCAATCCATAAGCCCCATCGACAGAAAAACTACTGTTCCTCAACCGGAAAGAGCATTGGAGGAGAAACACTCAAACTGGACGTCAATACTGAATTTTGGCAATAGAAACATCTGAGAGTGCACTGAATGGGAGACAGAGCAAGAGAACAACTTCTTCAAAAAAAAAAAAAAAATCATAAAGCTTCATCACATACTGTTCCATGAGTTTTAACTAACTATCCAATACAAAGACATTTAAACATTCACAACCAATAGACTTTGATTATATTAAGCTTCACTGAAGTCAAAACATAAGTAGACAAGTATCAAGATAACAGACATGCTACATAGCTCACTACAAACATTTTCCTCAATATTAAGCAGCTGCCTGGTTTCTACTGTTCATCACAACTTGGCACTGCCACCTCTGTGTGCTTGACTCTGAGATGGTGCCCATTGATTTGAATGAAAGTTGCCTGCCCAGCACATAAGCCCAGAAAAGTTTTCTCACTCTTTGGCTTGCTTCCACGTTGTGTGCACATGTACATTATTGTTTCTCCCAGTATTCCTGCCACACCTCAGCCCCTTATACTTTACACTGGTCTGATGTCATGCACATAAAAATTGCTTATAGGTTCTTGGAAAGTGTTGCAAAAACACATCCTTTGTGGTATAAAAATTCATTATACACAGGGTAATGATTGACCCTGACTGATTTGGTGCTCTAGGCAAGATTTTAACTGGCATCCCCCCTTGCATCGCAGTCAGTTTCACTACCAGTGTTCACACAAAGAAACTGCATAGCTTTGTCCTCACTTTTTTCTTTTATTTTAAACAAAAAGAACCCAAAATAAAATCTGTATTAGAAACTGACATTAAATAAATTATGGATAGAATATAAGCAAGACATTGCACTGTATAAGATAAAGAAACCAATGAAGACATTAAAAATTATTGTATAAACAAAAATGATTAACTGCAAATGCAATATGCATATGTAGCTGCATAAAGTGCTCTAGAGCTTACATTGTGCTGAGGTGAAGGCGATTGAAGTACCTGATGCTGCTCCGTCAAAGGGCTGTGCTGAGGGGGAGAAGGTGTCTGCCGGTGGCCCAGGATTTGCAGGGCTGGGGTTCAAATATTTCAAAAGTGCATCTGAAGAGAAAAGTATATGAAACCATTTGTTGTTACATTTTAATAACAAAAAAATGAAAAAAGTACAAGAAAAAAGATGAAAAAATTAACAGATGCATGGTGTTTGCTATACAAAGGATGAGATTCCACTTTATTGTCATTACAGTGAAATGCATCTAAGGTATCAAGTAGAGGTTTGGGGCCCTGTATAATTACAAAGGGATATTCACTCTGAATGTGAAAATTTTGTCAGAAGAGAATAAAAGGATTAATTTATGCTGCGTGCATCTTCATTTACTCGTAACCATTAACATCCAGGCTGATGCTTACACCTCTTAACAAGTCTCACTTGTTACCTTTCTTTTGACAGATTAAGAAAATTGAAGACTATACATGTAAACATCAGTCTAGATTTACTGGCTTAGTGTAAATGAAGACGACACACAGCAAAAATTAACAATTTCATTTCATTTTAGTAATAAGTAAAAGTTTATCATTTAATGTTGGCAAACCAGATGTCAATAAAATGTATGACACAGCCAGCAGATGAAAACAACACCTAAATAGAGAAAACTTCCCTGATGAATTTAAGGTGGAGAAATGTTAACTGACATTAACTGTTTGAATGGCAAACCATGTTAGTATTAAGTTACTCAACAGGAACTACAAATGCAACAAACTATTCATTCATCAAGTTACATTACCGTACCTCTGTCTTTTTCACTGTAATATTATGAAATAACAGTTGTAATAGTATAAGTAAATAGTAAAAGCTAACATTTCTGGGGTTTTTTTCTTCCCCCATTTGCAGTGCCTCCTACAAATGATGGCGCCCCTAGCATTGGCCTATACTGCATATGCCACTGGCCGGCGTGGACTGATCTTGTTGGGGGTGTCATGTCGTGTCTATTATAATGGTATACTTTAGGGAAAATGTGTCTTGGCCAGATGGTAACCTGAGACAAACAGGCAGCAAGACTGATGGGCAACACTGCATCCAATTCTCTTAATACATCATGGAAATGTCCCCACCGGAGATCCCTGCCTTAACAACCAGAACCTACAAGTCCTTTAAATTAAATGACAAAATGCCTCATTTGTCAATGCTCTCCAAAATAACACACAGAAGCATTTTCTGATCTGATGCCCCTATCAACAGAAAAACATGATTTGTCTGTTTATTTCAAAACCATTGTGAAGAAGTGCTGAATCCTACCATTAAGGTTTGGTGAGATTTGGTTAGGTCTGGTGAGGTTAAAAGGTTAAAAAGAACGCTATGTCAATGTTACAATAATAAACACTTGAAGGTTAAGGTTACAAAATAATCATGATCATGCTTTAAAGAAAAATCAAGCATTAATCCCATGTTTTGTTGACACTGCCATTGTTCTAAACTAAAGTCACTGCCTACTACAGGGCTTTGTCACTTATACATCAACATATGTAATTTAAAGGACTATTTTTTTCGTAAAAAGAGCCTCAGAAAGATAAATTTAATTAAAAAATTAATCAAAAAAAATCTAATTCATCACTGAAAATCTCAGAAATAACATGGGAAACAAATCTAAAACTATCTAAATATGTTTTTTGTAATTTGGTTTACTCTTAAATTTAGAATTCAACTATTGTTCAGAGGCAACATTGCACCTACCTCCTCAGGACACACTACCACAAAATAAACATTGAAGAGTGTTTGTTAACAATAGAACACATTGTGATTGAATGAGTCAGAGAACAGCGGACAGAAGAGGACACCAGTTATAATATTGAGAGGTTCATTGTGTGTGTTAGTGTTTTAAAGCGCTGTACGTGGCGTGTTTCCACAGATCTTTCATGGCATTCTAATTAAACATTCAGCTCTTCATCTGAACCATCCATGAAGAAACATCTCACTATAGGGAATTCAAACATGAGGCCCGTTTCAGCACGTTACCTTTCATCATAGTCATATTACAAAAGGATCAAGTCAAGGTCAGCATGGCCCTCGTGCCCCCTGACACAACTTCTGTCATTTTAAACCTAACCCTAAAAGCCCCACTCATTCACACATCAATCACACACACAGGCTGCTACCACACACACCCACCCACACACACACACACACACACACAAGCGTACAAACCCAGGACCTCATGTGCATATTTACAGTACATGGGTAATTAGGTACAAGACTACACCTGTCTTTTGATATTCTCATCCAAAAACTTAAAACCTCAGGCAAAGCATGTATGCATTATCCAAACCATGGCAGATTCTTGAGTATGTGAGCATAGATGCCTTCCAGTCACGGTCTGCGTTTGTCAATGTTTGTGTGTACGTACATGTGCTGTATGTTTTCAGGACTTAATAAGGCTACACAAAAAGTTGGGGGAAAAAATGATGACATAATATGTTATAACATGCTAATCACATTACTCCAAAACTGGCATCAAAGTGACAAAAGACAATGGTGTATTTAAAAAAGGGGAACGCCAAGAACTAATTTATTAAGTATACTTATGACATAAGTATGACAAACGTCACCTTTCAAATATAATCATGGTCCAAAACAACTCTGTCTGCTGTGATCACTATCAATTTGAAATCTTTAGATGGGAACAGTCTAGATGAAAATCAATTTGAACTAATCTCTATTCAAAAAAGTTTTTTCAGTGAGATTTGGGAAAAAATTGTAACAACCAAACAGGAATGTATGCCTCAATTTTTTTCATGCTTGCAAAATGTAACATTTGTCATTTAGGTTTAATTATCTATTCCTTTTTATCAAGAGAGATACAAGTCACTTGTCAGCTGTGAGGCTGTGCAGTCATACTTTGAAATATAAATTTTTCTTTTTTGGCGTGGGCTGAATGACATCATTTGGAAAAAAAATTTTTTTAACTGTTTCTCTCTCCCTTGGAAACAGGATGTTTTTATCAATTATCTCTGAAGAAGAGCCCACTGAGACCCCTCAATGCTCTGGCCCACATGTTCACACACATACACACAAGTACACCCACAAAAAAAAAAACAAAAAAAAAAAACACAGCCACCTCAAAGACGCACAGTCTATGCCATTGAGAGGAGGGCCTTAGCCAGTGTGAGGAAGGAAGGCAATAGATGAGGAAGTTAGTGTGGTTACACTGTATGTGTTCATCATCAGCGCTTACAGAAATAGCTCTGTCAGAGAGTAAACAACACATCCCATTCATAAAAAAAAAAAAAAAAGACAGTGAACGCCTACTCCCCTACAGTGTAACGAGAGGGAAAGCAAGAGATAAACAGGGAAAGAAACAGATAGAAAATTACAGAGAGACAGATACTGTCAAAAATTGACGGAAATGTAGACACAGACAATAAGTAAGTGACAAAAGACTAGTGTGAGGCGTGGGGTTGCAGTTTGAGCTAGAAAGAAAGCCTGATGATGACATCACATCCTCGTCATTGCTGGTTCCACTTCTTTGGTTTGGAAAACACCAGAAACCTACGTCACGTGGTGACTCTTTCCAACTCTCACTCTTTCTTAGTAATTCACACACACTCACTCTCACACTCATAAATGCATACATGTGCTATCACAGAAACACAGTGATCATTTGCAACTAAGAACTCTGCATCCGTGCATGGATGCACTGTTAACATGGATGCATGTTAACTAGTCACCAGCTGTTTCTCAGCCCACACGTGGTGCTATTACACTAAACCACTTTCCACTCACACATACAAATACAGCAAGACTCATAATGAAATGCACACAGAGCACGGTTATCATGCAATGGGTAAATAAGGAATTTGTTAAGTTACATGTATGTGTGTTACGTGTGTGAGTGAGTAAGGTGAGTAACTGCATGCATAGTGTGTCAGAAAGAGGAAGTGATGCAAGCTGCAATGGAAGGTCTATTTTTAGACAAGCGGAAGTGTCCATCTCACTTCTCTTTCCAGGATTAGTACATACACAAAATACAGACAGACACACAGACAGACAAGCAGACACACACACACAGACAGACACACACACACACACGCACACACACACGCGCGCACACACGCGCACACACACACTCACTGACAACCAGTGAAAGTGCACACTTCCTTGCCACAAACACCCACACAGTCTTCCAGCGGTACACGGTAGTAGAGCTGATGTAATGTAAAATCATCCATTGCAGGTCATGTTCTCTTAGCACTCAGACCTGCAGCCAACACACTTTCACTCACTTCTTCTGTTCATGCAGAACAATGAAATGTAGTTCATGTGGATAACAGGTGAAAGCAAGTCGACATGTTCCATATAAGGTCATGATTAAACTTACACACAGATAACACACTACCTCAAATCTCCATCACCGTAGCAGCCAATCAGAAACTTTTAAATTCTGCCACCAGAAATGCTTCATGGGACAACTCAGATGATCGTAAAGCAGTGTCATTGTAATACTTTTGTCATATGATTGTCATGGCACTGAAAAAAGAGTAGGTGTTTTCACTTCCATTTACATCACATGGTTGCAGGATGAAACTGACAAGTGAGACTTAAGTGGGCGACATCACCACCTGAATCACTGGACCAAGAGTCTGCTCACTATGCAACTACAGAATTGGCATGTTGGCACACACACACACCGGCGCTATTGGTCCTCTGGTTTAAACCTCAAACCCCACAGGACTGTGTGAGTATCGACAGAGCTGGCCTCAGTCCTCGTGCAACATGATTAGTGAAACGTAGGTGGTACCCAATCTGTTCATTGTTTTCATTTTCCACTGAAACTCAAAATTTAGGCCCATTTCATATTATTGTTAGAAGAAACAATACAGTTCACAACACAGTAACTTTCTGCCTCAATAACCACTGAATCCTGCTTTTTGGTTTAAACCATACCATATTTTAGGCCTATATCCGCTTTCTCAGTCACGTATTTCCTTAAACTGTTAAACAGCATCTGTTAAAGCATACCATATGTTTGTGTTGCTGGACAGCCATTTGTTTAGTTCAAAATAATAAGAAAATCTAATTGGCTCTATTTGCTTTACATGCTGCAGGTAATCTATTGCAATAAGAACTGGCTACAACATTGTAACTTCAGAAAATCAAAACTGAAAGAAACTGAAGTAAAGAAGAGATGTGTATGTCATGTAAAACATGATGGAAAAGAAAGATTGTTGATGTTGGAATTTAAGTTCCCCTAAGCACTCGAATGAATCAACAAGCCAAGTCACTACAATCAAGTAGTTTTTAGACACTGTTTCATTTCAGAGATGCATTAATATGTGATGCTGAGGCAGCTGTGACAAGACAACAGAGGAAAAACTGTGTTTTCTATGGTGGCTCACCTGCCTCATTAAATTTTCATGACTAAGAGGTGATTTCTTTAGCATATGACGAAATGAATGGAAACTGCTTGAGTGGCTGTTTGGGAGGTGGGACATCAGTCCAAAGGCACAATGATAAGGAAACAGTGGAAACAGTTGTATAATGTCTATAATGGCTATTGGGGAGCTTTGTCAAATCTGACAACAATTACTTCAGTGACGTCACACAAGTGTATCAGCACTCGTACGAGTGTATTGGGCTTCTGGACTAAAACTGTTCAAGACTTAGTCCTGCAGAAAAAAGTGGGGAAAAACTTTTGTAATAAGCTTAATTTTAAGTTTAATAAGCAGTTAGCTCTGTTGGATTATGTGTGTGTGTGTGTGTGTGTGTGTGTGTGTGTGTGTGTGTGTGTGTGCGTGTGAACTAAGTAAACCACAAAAACCCACCCCCTCCAAACCTGTCAATAAACTAGTAAAGTTCTGCCGGTCTGTGTCTGATCAACACACATGAAACAATGAAACTTACAAAAACCCTGCATAACAAACCAAGAGTTTGAAAGTTTTACTTGGAAAGGTTGGTCTAGTTAATGAGATTCTAGTTTCATTATGAAAAATGTGGGTTGTGAAAAAGTTTAACATATACCCAGGAACAGAAGACAAGATATTGCAGCCTCATCTGCAACAATTTAGACTATAAATTGTTCAAATCTTTTTCACACTGGTCCCCAAATGAATAAATGGCTAGAGTCCTCCTTCAATAATCTAAAACATAAACAACAGTAGTATGCTGAATGAAAGTCAGCAGCCAAGGTGATGCCAGTAGAGGTAAAGAGGACAGAACAAATAATTTGTGCACAGGAAAGCGAGAATATGTTTTTGAGGCAAAATTGCATTTTTTTAGGAGAAATTCCAGTCTTCTAGTAATACACATAAACACACACACACATTTAGCACAGGCACAAGGCCAGTCCCGTAGCACCCCTGGGGTGTTCCTCTGGGATGGTTAATGGACGTACTCACTCACCCTGATACTTTCCTCCCCCCTTAAGCTCATCTTCCACTGCCCCTGTCCTCCCACTCCCCTCTTTTTCCTCACTTCACTAGTGTTTTCCACCCCAGTGGAAACAAGGAGGGGTGGGTGGCAGGGCTGCTCACCAGCGTCTACAGTGTACACAGGAAAAAAATGGGTCACATACAGGAGCGAATAGAGGGGAGTAGGGTGGGGTGGGGGCTCTATCTCAACTATCAAGCAGTGCACACACTGGGGGCAGGGTGTATGTGTATGTGTGTGTGTGTGTGTGTGTGTGTGTGTGTGTGTGTATCTGTCTGTGTGTTTAGAGGTAACTGGGGTGAGCTGGTGGTGAGAGCCCCTGGATGTCATCACCTTCAGGCAGATGCTGTCTCTGGTAAAGCACATTCATACGTTTTTAAAAAAAAATCCTTAATTATCAGCTTTTGGCTCTAGACATATATTTTGTTAATGCTCACATGTTGAAAGAACAACCAGAGTAAAAACCCAGAGAAAAAAACAGTGTTATGTTAATACGTAAACAACATATTGATTTATCTCATAAACAAGTAACTCTATTTTGAAACTCATTTTTAAATCTGTCATATATGTCGTTGTTTATGTGGGTGTCTGTGTTGTGTGTGTGCATGTGCACAATCGTGTGCGTGAGCGCATGTGTGAATGTTGTTGATGCGTAGGAGACAGTTACGTGTTTTGGCTTACAACATGGCTGTCGATGGCTTGAGTTGTCATGACAATTTTTAGTAGGACTTCACCATGGTGACCATGACTGGACACACACAAGTACACACACTTTAAATCTGGTGCAATAGAATATTTATTAAATGGTCAATAACACAACACACTTTTAATATAAATCTTTCTGGATCTGGATATAAATTGTAGGTTTTAACTGACCCACTTATTTGCCAGTTATGGAGACCTGAGCATGGACAAGAGTCAGAGTCAGGACCAAAATGTTCTAAGTCTGACTAGGTCCTATTGCACTGCTGTGGTAACAAGTCTGTGTGTTGATGTATGTCAAATATCTAGTACCTTATTAGATCCAAGCGGATTTGCAATCAGCTTTGATCACACAGAACTTCATAGTTGTTAAATTATAAAATGATTGCTCAAACTCGCTGTTGTAAACATCCATCACAGTTTGCACAACTTTAAACTTACTGCAACTGCCATAGTTGTGTACCCACAATTTTCCTTTGCAGTCATTGATTATCATGGGCATTTCAGCCACGTTCACTTTATAGTTCAAATACAAGCTCCACAGATTTCACTCATACTGCATACACTAGTGCTACATATGTGAAAATAGTTGTATAACCCTTTTGTGGCTCCAGAAGACATCTGATAAATGAACCCAAGTGATGTCACTAGTGTCAGCGCTGGTTGGAGTAGCAGATTACAAAAAAATCTGGGTGTGGAGTTTGAAAGAAGTAAAGTTACAGACACCTGTAGGTCACTCTTCATCTGTGCTACAGGTTTGTGGATCAAGAACCATTTGAGGAGTTAACACACCCATATCTTCAACCAAACTGTGATTGAGTTGCTCTGTGGGTAACATAGGCGCCAGCTTTCAACAAGGAAGAAGAATAAACAAAAATATATTTCTGGTTGTTCTGCATCAATTTTATTCAAGTCTTTAGTTGTTTATTAGAGTGTTATATGGGGCCTTGATATATCCTTAAAAACAAAACCTATTGGTTCAACCATCTCTCCTGTGTTCTAATCTTTCATCTCTAAACTACAGAAAGCACTAACTTCAACCTTGAATCACAGTGTTTTTACTTCATCACACACATGCCCATGTGACTTTTGGGTCAATAATGTATTGGTTGCAATAAAACTTGCCTCTGTGACAGAAGCTCAACACATTTTCACCATGTGGTGACAAGAAAGACGTAAGTGTTCGACTGTTGGATAAGAGGTCGCAGGCCAATTGACCATTTTGTCCATGACCACGATTCTCTATGGCACAAAGAGCGACAGTCTCCCACATACTCAGGATACAATCAGACGTCAGCTAATCACACACAACAAAGCTCTGACATCATGGCTGACATGACAGCTAAGCAGGAACAGCTGTCTACTAGTTACAGACCACACCACAAGAGAGTGACGCAACAGTGCGTGTGTGTAGGACTGCATGAGTGTATGTGTGTGTTGGCATGCATATACTGTATGAGAGTCTAGGTCAGCACTGCGTCTGTATAGGACAGACAGCGCTGGTGTGGTCAGCGTGGGAGAGATGAGTCACGGGGTCAAACTGAAGTTACATTCCAGTGAAGAGGGAAGAAGAGGAAGAGAGAAGAAAAGAATAAGTCAGAGAAAGCGAGAGCAAAGAAGTCAGAAGTCAGACAGAGAAGGGAAAAAAAAAATCAGACAGAGGCAGTTTATGTGTTAGTGATTTGGTAACACATCCTCAATAATATGTAAATCAAATTTTGGACTGAGTAGCCCAAAGCAAAGATCTCACAAATGGACATGTGTCTTCATGCTGTGCTATGCTACGTGTTCCTGTTGCGTACAGATAGTCGTGTGTGAAAGGTCCACTCCGCTGGGGAAAAGAGGGAATCCTGCCCAGACATTCCATGGCACAGATTCCCAAAGAGTTTCCACTACAAGTAACACACACACACACACTCTCTCTCACACACACACACACACACACACACACACACATACACACACACTCAAGAATCATGAATTCCTATCTAATATACTATGGGAAACAGAAGACAAGGACTTAAGAGAGGCACAGCATGGACACTCTGACAAATAATAACCTATTGGTATATTAGTGCCATGAAAAGTAGCACTCAGTTAGGCAGGTTGTTACAGTGAACTAGCTCATATTACCACAGCCTGCACCCAGCATGCAAATCCATATCAGGCTCCAAAATGGGGCTTCCCATAATGCAAAGTGAGGGCAGTCCCTCCGACAAAGAGAAAAAAGTAACTTCTGCACAATGAAATATAGTATGTGAATATATTAACACCTAACACACTTCCTCAAACAAAAGGAAAGAGAAAAAAGAAAGTAGTTTATCAAATATTTTTATTTACATATCATGGGGCCAGTCATATGACTTGATATGAGATTCCAAACAAGTTTGTACTAAGCAGATAAGGTACTGCAAAAAAAGAATGGAGAAAGTATTATAAATAACATCTGTAGGGATTTTTATGACTCTGTATAAAGGGGCTGGTCTCAATAATACGAATAAGGTATTTTAAACTTTACAAAGGTTGGCTTAATTTATCAGTGGGATACTGCATTGAATTACATAAACTTACCCTTCATTATCAGAATACAATGAAATTACAAATTTACTCTTAATTAAAAAACAACAATCTGTCCTCTCATGTACACAAACCATCAACCAACATTTGCAAATTAGCACTAAACATAAAGCTTAGGCTGATGGGAATGTCATTAGCTTTGCAAGTATTTGGCCATAAACTAAATTATCAGAGAATTTGGCTGATCTGATGACACTATAAAGTCAAGTCATCACTACAATTTCCATTTCTTTCAGAAGATATATGTATGTAACAGTTTTTATGCCAATCCATGCAGTAGATGTTGAGATTTTGCTGAATAAGTGAAAACCTTGACCTGCTTGAATTCATCCTCTGGGCATCATAGATATTTGTACCAAAGTTAAGAGCAAAGACATGTCACTAAAAGCCAACAATACCAACTTCATCGTGACGTTAAAGTCTGGTTCAAACTGCTGTGTTTGCACCGTATGCATTGCAACGGAGCAACAGATGCAAAACAAAAAACAAGAAACATAATAAACAGTGACAGTGACAGTGACATAAGCCTGTCACATTGAGTCAAACCCTGAAGCCAAGTGACAACAGGAGAGGAGGTCTGGTTTACATAAGATGGGAATAAGCTCAACTTTCCCCTTTTCATTTTGCCACTATCCTCTGGCCACAGATAAACAGCTCCTCTTCACCATCCAACCATCAAAGACCCCACTCCCCATTCATTCATTTCTTCATCCATCTATCCATCCATGTGTCTCTCCAACCCCAGTCTCCACTTAGCAGAGTGGGGCAGTGGAGCATTTCCACAGCCGTGGCCAGGAGAGCTTCCAGGGTGTCACAGAGACACACATACACACATACAATCACACAATTGCAGTTCCACAAGCTTTCCAGACACACACAGAAACTTTAAGTGCCAAGAATTATGTAAGTCCCAGGCATACCTTATATAAGGACCAGATATGTTCATGGAGAAAAGGAATATTTTGGCTATGGAAAAGGTGTCTCTGCTGTATACTATAAGTCTGTATACACACATACACACTTGGACACACATACACAGACACAATGAATGTTACTTCTGGTCATGGTCATTGTTGAGGTAATGGCTACTGCTTACGCCACTGTGGTTAGCTCATGTAGTGTTTCTATTCCTGTCTGCTTTGAATATGGTGACTCTCCCTGTGTGTGTGTGTGTGTGTGTGTGTGTGTGTGTGTGTGTGTGTGTGTGTGTGTGTGTGTGTGTGTGTGTGTGTGTGTGTGTGTTCTTTCAAATAGTTTCTCTCAAATAATATAGATGTATAGTATGTGTGCTTGTGTACACATCTATGTGGAAACATGTGCATTTGTGTGCGTGTGTGTGTGTGTGTGTGTGTTGATGATGAAGCCCAGCTCCCCCTCCCCTGCTTGGTGTGGAAAGCGAATCGGAGCAATGTTGTATAGCTGTGTTTCCACAGTGGAAGCCTGTTCCTGGATAGAAGTTGCAGTGGAAGTTCCCCCCTCATGAAGCGAAGGAACACAAGGAGGGAAAGAACAGAGGGAAAGAGGAAAGAGAGAGCAGAAGAAGTGAGTACTGAGTCTCAAGAGAGAGAGGAAACTATAGCCAGAGACAGCAAGAGAGTATAGAAGAGAGTGTACCTGAGATGTACCTGAGATGGTGATGGTGTTGTGGATCAGGAGGAGGGGGCTCTTGACATTGGTCTGACAGTCTGACAGAGCAGCCTGTCTGCTTTGTACTGCCATGTCCAAACCAACATGTGTGTACACATATAAAAAGCAAATTAAAGGTACCCTGAGGCATTACAGGCAAACCATTGGTGGTGCAATGGGGCAACGTTGCATGTTGCTCTATTAGTGCACACACAAGGATGTAGGTGGCTCATTACACATTGTTGATGAGACAGTATGTGGTGCAAGCAAATGTGTCTTATGTGAACCATAAAACACTAAGATGACAAATAGGTGAATAGAGTCTGCTCATGGTGGCAATGTGCCAAAAACTTTATCAATGCTCCAGCAAATGGAGGAAGAAAAAAGATAAATGTTTGCCAGTGTAAACAATACTGAAGAAAGAAAGCATGAGAAAAATGTGCCAATAAATTGGGTTATCTAATGCATGCAATTTGCTTGTTACGCCTCAAGGATACACACAAAGTGAATTATTATTTACTAATATTCTAACTAAATAGAAATTTTGGAGCAACTATGGTTGTGAGGGTGACTCTGTTCCATCCAGTTACCTAAAAGTTAATTCACAAATTGTGATCATGGTATAATAATAATAAAAATAATAATATAAAACATTATAAGGTCCTTCCTCTCCGATATGACCTCCTGAACCATTTATTGTGTAAAGATTTCAAAGCAGCACAGCGATCAGTGAGACTACAGCTTAAATGAATTTATCTTGAAAGCACACAACTTCCCAAACATTACACATTATTGACCAAACATTTAGACAACAGAACCCTCTTTCTAACAGCGTTAGTTAGGTGAATCACATCCGGTGAGTAAGCAGATTATTCAACCAAGAGGGAGGGAAGTGCTGTCTCCTTCATCCCAGTGACAGAGCTAAAACTGCTCCATTGGTCACTCCTACTATCACCACAGGATCTACAGCACCCAATCCAAGATATTTCACAGATACAAATGGATGTGCAGGGTACTTCATTGTAGACTATTAGCCTTTAAAATGAAAAAAATGAAATGAATTCTGGTCACATAAAGCACAATTTCTGCTCCAAGTTGAGTTATACCTATAAACTTCTCCAAAGATGGATGACTGAAAAAACTAAACTATAGGCTTCTATTTACATATTTTTAAATATATAGATTTTACTGTTTAAGGTTGAACTCCACAGGTTTTACAGTGAATGTGTTGAATTTGTGATTGCGATTGTAATTCTAATATCTCATGTGGATCAAAAAGAAGCTTTCTCAAGTTTGAAAAAACAATCAGATTGATGAGTTGCATTATGGGAGCTGTAGGAACAAGTATTTTTGGAGCTTGAAATAATATATGGATGGAGTACCACTTTATCAAAAACGATAATAAAGATATTATCAGAATTAATATATGATGGTTAAAATATTTGTATTAATGCTATGACTAAAAAAAAATTTTGACAGTGGAGACATTGCATTTCTCTGCCTTTTAAAGAGCAGCTTGGCTGACCTAATTCACATTGTGTACTTTAAAAAAATAAATGTAATGTACGGAAAATACTACAACCACATATTGAGGGCACATACCATGTGAGCATGTATGTCCTGCACATGTCCTTCCCCTAATCTGTCTCCCCATATTTCTTATCTTTCTTCACTGTGGATGTCACATAAATAAATAATTATCAAAAAAAGGTTTATCTACCACATCAGCTGAGTTCAGTATATGTGCTGTGGTTGCCAGATTTCCCCAGTTTTGTCACGCTTTCAATTTCCATGTAACTACTTTAAGCAATGGATCCCAAGATTTGTATCATGACCTACCAAAAGATTAGTGCAGGCAAGTTGCAGCAGAGCATTGTGTAAGTATCAAAGGCTTGAACAGAGAGAGCAGGTCCTTG
Organism: Rachycentron canadum; assembly: GCA_038496675.1. Classification (NCBI taxonomy): domain Eukaryota; kingdom Metazoa; phylum Chordata; class Actinopteri; order Carangiformes; family Rachycentridae; genus Rachycentron; species Rachycentron canadum. The sequence continues at coordinate 1,362,571 of CM076653.1, forward strand.
ATGGTCTGGGACTTGGCAGACGTTTGAGCCTCAGGAACCTCAGTCTGGTTGGAGCTCTATCATGTGGTCATCTGATTGTGTGTGTGGGAGGACACCGAGAGCGTAAGTGGAAAATCAGAGTCTCCAAATGATGCACAAAGATCAAAACGATGTATAATTCTCTCTGTTGTCATTGCAGGCAGGCGGGTGTTTGGATGTGGGTGCACTTACAATTAAAGAGATTTCTGATTTCCAATATTCCTGAAAACTGCTGGAACTCCCTCCAAACATCTTACATCAGCATTTGATTATGTCAACTTTTTGGGCGCTGCACTCCCACACAATAAGTCAGCACTTCCAGTTATAGGGAGTGGCACGCGTAAACACTTGCACTTCAGGTATGCAGCCTGCTGAACATCAGAAGGGAAGTCCTGATGCCCCACTCTCACCTGAGTAAATCTTTTTTATGGAAATTTCTGGGAGTGTCTCTCTGCACACCAAGGACTTCTGGGAATACCACAATGCCAACCATGGGTGCGTTAGGATTATTACTAGTTGGTGCCCACGCAGCACCATAATATGCTATGATGCATATATCACATTCTGATACTCAGGTAATTGTTGAGCACCAGGTTTCTATCGTGAGAAGGAGAAAGAAATTTAAATGTCAAAGTTTACATGTAGTGAATCATAAGAGGTGAACTTTTTAAATGAAAAGGTCAAGGCTGAGGGGAAGCCAACTAAAATAAGAAAATGAATCCTCTCGTGTAAAACCATAGCAAGATGTTACTCACAAACAAGATGCCAATGTTATCAGACTGTACCACAAGAGCTTTTATTTTCTGCAAAACAAAAGTAAGATTAACAGAAAACGAAGAAAGAAGAACTAAAGTACTGAGGCTAAAATACTGTAATAAAATAAAAGTGACTGCATGAGGTTTTCAGGGTCACTGCTGAACAAATTGAAAGTATCCAGCTACAGTGTATAGAGTGGAATTTAGTACATCACTGTCTGCTTAATGAAGAGATATTAATCCCTAAATTCATTCATCAAATAAATACATAAATTGGATATAACAAACTTTGTTACCTTGTATTTATTTTTTTGTTATGCTTTTTTTAATTTTATGTAGACATATGCATTTGTGTATTTCTGTGACCTGACCTTTTTATTTACATTATTATGACATTTATGATTAGTCTATTTACATATTACCATGTATTACCATGATGTTTTAATTGTGTCTGTAACATGAATGTTTGTCACAAATACTAAATCATCTTGAAAGCCAGCAGGTCAGAAGACCAACACCTCTCATAATGTGACCTGAAACTGTTGCTTTGTTTCTGGTTTTGCCTGAATGGCTTGCAAAGGATGAATGAACGTGAAGAAGTAATTCAACCTTAGATGGGGAATGTTGTTGTTTTTGGGAGTTTTTTTTAACATTGATCATCTCAAGGACATTTTATTTTGAATAGTGGAGAATATCAACAAATGTCAGCTCATAAAGCTTCATAAAATGAGGCTTCAAACAGAACTTCATGGTGTAATAAGTTGGACAAGATCTATGTGTACCAAAATATGCAGGTGTGAATCTGAAAACCTGACAAGGATTATTTATTTTATTTTATTTTTATTTTTATTTTTATTTTTTTTATTTGTATATTTGCAATACAAAAACTGCATATTTAAAATCAACACTGGCCAAAAAAATAATTTAAAAAATAGTCAAATTATAGGATGCAGGTGAAACTCCAAATGCAAATTTTATAAGTGAACCACTAAAGTTCAATAAAGGTTTCTGTGTTAAGAGATGAACCTTTGACATTACATTGAAACCCACCCACAGCATCCAAAATATCAAAGGTTAACAGGATTTTGACAAATGGTCACATTTAATGAGTCAACCCATAAAATAGGATCAACTTTTATGTTACGTGTACATGCAAGCATTCACGCACAAATACACGCAGGTGCTCAGACAGCCACAGGCAACACAGACATGATTAAACAGGTTTCTTCCCTGTCAGCCAATGCTTGGTGTTTCCGTTCTCTATGCAAAGCAGCACATATTTGAAGTTTATAAACTTATTTTGTCATTAACAATAGACTCTCCCTGCACACCCCTTCAGATATTTCATCATCATCATCAATAGCACATATCAATAAATGAATAATAACAAATGCCTTTACAACCCAATATTGCAAATATAAACTTGCAATATAAAGTCATTTTAATCAGCTGACAATTAATATGCAAACATGAACATTCAGTGTTGTTAATTTAACACATTAGAAAAGAAGATTTTGCAGTCTTACTATGTTATGGATTGATAATGCAAAAAGCTTACAGCTGTTAAATTCAAGGATGTTTCAGTTAGACGACTGCCTTTTTTTTCCAGCTGTGAAAATGTGTAACCACAAGACATGAAAGCCCTCTCTTTTTTTTCCCGATCTTTCTCTTTTTCAGCCTGGCATACTGCGCATTTTCACACCTAGAAAGCAGATTTGAATCATGCAGAATTATTTTCTCAGAGTATAAATGATTTCAGAGAGGAATGAGTTTCGTAGGTTTGTGATGGTTTATATTTTGGTATTGTTTGTGATATATCATTTATCAATGATTTATTTTTAAAATATTATTGTGTGATCACAGGGATTATTGAAAGTTTAGTCACACAGATATGGGTAATGACATTCGTAGCTGTACCCGTTCACCTGTGTGTTGTTTTTTGTTGACACTTTCTTTTGATCAGTGTGGGTATTCTAATATAATTGTGTGGATGTTATAATTTTTGTTAGTAGAAGTTGTTTAACATATTTCGGACTCGCACCAAATCTTTTTGGTAGCAAACCAGGCTTGAATTTGGGTAAAAGAGAAGGTCAACAGAAAGACTAATGTTGCTTAATTGTCAGGTAATCTGTCAATTATGTTCTCAGATTACTATGATTTTGTATGCAATGATTTAACTTCATTTAGGCTATGAAACATCAACAAATAATGCTCATCCCAAGTTCAGAGTGTTAAGGTATTCAATTACTTGTTTGATTTGACCAGCAGTCCAAAACCAAAATATATTTCTCTATCTATCACACGATAAAACAAGCAACAAATACTGAAGTTGTCGAGAAGCTGAAAGCAACATCCCTCTTATCTTCCCAGCATTGTTTTCTAGTTCCTCCTGGGCAACCCATAGGCGTTCCCTCTCCCAGGTCTCTCCCCAGGGCCTCTTACCAGTTGGACACACCCACAAGATCTCCAGTGGGTGGTTGATAAGAAGTCTTCTGATCAGACACCCAAAACACTTCAACAGGCTCTTGTCAATGCAAAGGAGTAGCAGCTCTATTCAAAGCTGCCTCTGGATGTCTGAGCTCCTTATACTGGGTGGATCAGGTATCTGATCTGATCTTTCTTTTCACAGACACAAAACAATATTAAGGTATTTACTTGTCTAGGACAGTGTGCTGATATTCACTGAGATGATAAGTGATGATGTGTGTCAAGAACAGGGGGAAGAGAGGGAGTGGATTATGATATACGCAGTTTTAGAAGGTATGAATTGAAACTACTGTCCACTACAAACCGGTATCAGACACTTCAAAAAAGTATCAAAAGTGTCAGCAGGGGGGAATAGCCCAAACAAGGAAACTTTCCACCTCTGCCCACGACTGTGACTCATGCAGAAATGCAACCACTTGTTTATCTCTGTAAGTGTGTGTGTGTGCCTGTTTGCCAGCGTAAATGCCCATGTGGTCAGTGTGTGACCCAGAATGACATTACTCTTAGACACAGCAAAGTGTCAAATTTAGATCTGATACACTGACTAAAATCACAGAATACACACACACACACACACACACACACACACACACACACACACACACACACACACATACACACACACACACACACACACATTCTGCTGAAGCGTTGAATATCTGAAGGGCGACGAAGACACTGACTCAGTTCAGTAAAATGTCATCATGTCTTTATACAAACTAAGCCTGAACCACAATTGTGAACTCTCAAACAGATACCTAGCCTGAAGCTGTGGGACTGGAGCAGAGGTGAAACTAATCGAGGTGTGCAGGGCATCAAGCCAGATGGCACAAGTAGCTTCCCAAAGCAGCCCCCAGATGTGAAAAAGTAAAGGGCACCCATTTCCCAGACAAGCACAAATACAGTTTCAGTCAGTCTGCAAATACATATACACACTTTTGCATGCAGCTGAAATTCCCACTTTCAAAAATAACGTTCTGTATCATTCAAGATGCTCAACAGCATGTTTTATATAAAGTTTATTTATAGGCTGTATGCAAATATTTGGTTACTCCTCTATCACTTGCTTTACTCCTCAACATGTGTTTTCAAGTGGACACCTACTATATCTCTGCAGAGAGAATATGTCTGTTTAATGACTGTTATCTTGATCTAAACATGCAAACAGGGGCAGTCCTGCGATGTTTTAACTCAAGCAACGAAACCACATCACACACATACACACACACTTGTACTAATACACATTCCTGTTTCTGACATCTCCTAGAAAATGGCCTTTAAACAACTGCCCACACTAAGGTGACTCATACACCCACTGTTCACATATTTCAACACACTATCTTACAAATTACACCCACACACACTTAAATTCACCACTGGTAGTTTGGTTGTAAACTTAATACTGACAATTGTGATACAGGTACATGGCAGGTCAGTGGCTAGGCTTCTCACTGGCAGGTACACAGGTACTGATTGACAGGATTTTTTTCTAACCCAAGATGATGCAAGTGACCACAGACAGAATAGTAATCGAAAATCAGTCCTAAACTATGAACGGGGAGTCATGTGCTCAAAAAATGTCTCATCTGATGCCATTGCTCAATACCAAGATTGCTTAACATCCAAATTCCATTGGGTTCAATGTCTGCAGGGTTTTATGTTTTGTTTTTTTTTTTCAGCCTTGCAAACTACAGTATGTGGTACACAAAGACAGCTTGACAACATGGACTAAATAAGCATCAGTGGGTTTACATTCTTGACAGAGATTTCTGCTCTGTCAGTAACATCTGGACATGAATAAGCATCCTTCACAGTGTGTGCCATCACTCACTTGTTGATCAGAGCCTGTTTGATCTGTGTGTGACTGACATGATTGACAAGCCCATCCATCAACGGTCCAATCCTCACAATACAAATCCCACATTTAATTACTGATCTTCTGCTGCAGTGTCTCCTTAAACTTGGAGCCACAACTGCAACTCATTTGGTTGAATACTGTCTGCATCTGTATTCTGCAACTGACAGCTGTTCCGCCCCAACACATAGCAACACAGCAGACTAATGGAGATAATCTGCCTTGTCTGCCAGTTTACCCAGACTTCAAGGGTGTAGACGAACTTGCAATAGTCAGAATTATAATTATAAAGAGGTCGAGCCGGTTTGACTGTTTAGTGATTACAGCTTTATATCAAAAAACTCTGCAATGCTAACATTTCTATTTCATCTCTAAACTTAATTCTTAAATCATATCAATATAAGATGTTCCATATTAATATTATAAACCAAGCTAAAACACAAGAGATAGCAGGTGGCATTAGTAAAATACCCAGTTGCTTAAGAATGTATGAAATAGTATTTAACATGCTGGATCCTGCATGACACACACCTGCTGCTCACAATTGTGTGTGCCTGTGACAGACAGGGTTATATATATTTCTTTTCATACAGAGAAGCTTGTGAGTAAGTGCTTCAGGAAAGATTTTTGAACTGCTGTAAAGAAAGGTGATTCTTGTCACGCCACACTCATTGACCTCCCTCTACTGTCAGAGCAAGCCTGCAACCCTATCACCCCTTGACTTTACACATGTGCACAGAAGACTGTGTGTGCTTGACAGCAAAGACACATGAGCTTATTAAGTATCTCACTTTGTGCCCATGCAAATGAAGCCACTGCAGACGTCCCCTTTAATCTGCTTGCTCAACTTTTGCACAGAAGAAAAATGTATGGCTGGCTGCGCAGCGGTGGCCTTGTAAAAGTGCCACTGCAGCACATAAACATAAATATGTCCCCATACTGTGTATAAACACATTCACAAAAGTAAAGATAAATGCACACACAAATGAAACAAACACTCCACTGGGTTTTACGTTCAATGCTACACACCCTCCAAAATTTACACAAACCGGTGAATCACACAGTACATTTCACTGCAGGGTAATAATTAGAAAGGTGATAAATCTGCCATCAAACAAGCGAGGGAAACTACAGAACATTACACACAAGCTGCTGTGCGTTACTCTTCTCTCCCTTCACTCTCACATGCAGACACGCATAAAAAAAAATAAATAAAGAAGGTGTAAAAAAAATGTATCATGATAACATCATAAAATGGTCCACAATCCCACTCTCCTGTCTTTGGACAATAGTGTGATAAAGCAGTGATGGGTTGTGTTACTTACTTACTTCACTTGGGTACTCCCGGGGGGATCCCCTGGTGTTGCTGTTTATGTGTGTGTGAGTGTGCGTCGTCTGTGTGTGTCCCCACAGAAAGGGAAGAATGCCACCATTGAGCACCCTGACATTGCGCCAGCAATCCTCTCCCCCGCACCCCCACCCCCCACCCCTTCCCGTCCTCGCATGCACTCTGACGTACAGTTGGAGCAGATTTGGTGACACGATGATAAAAGCCTTCCTCTGTTTCTCTCTTTCTCTGCTTTCCTCTTTCTCCAGTGTCACCAGAGTGCTGAGTGCTGGTGCCTTTGCCGTAGACATAGAGAGCTCATTCAAACTGACACAATCACTTTTCACTTCTGCTGTGATTAGACAGAGATCAGAGTGTCTCGGTGCATTATCTGCACCATATACTCAGCAGCTTTGTACAAGAAGCCTAAAGGTGCTATGCCACTGTATATACTCCAGCCCTGCAGTATTGTGAAAGGTAGCAACTCTGGAGCACTTTATACACAAAGATCCTAACTTCCACTGTCATAAATCTGACAACACTGACAACCCTGCAGAGGTTTAACAGTTCTGCACAGAGGCAGCAAGACACTCAACCTGTCAGAGCAATGCTTTATTGCTGGATAATTAGTTTTAAATAGAGGCTGAGAAAGAAGCTCAAGAACAAAACGAATTGATTTGATTTGTAAAATCTGATTTGTCTGACAGAAAATAGTGATACCAAAATTTACTCACCATTTCTCCTAAATGTTCCTATATGGCAAACATTGGCCACGCTGTTCACTTAGTGAAGAACTTCAGTGTGAATGAACGTCATCCTGCAAAAAAAAAAAAAAAAAAAAGATTTGAGTGCTCTTGTGTTGTGTTGACTATTGCCTTGTTATGGTGGTATAAAGCAGTAGAAAAGAGGAATCCAACAGGGACAGAGGGCCCAAAGAAGTGTTTGAGATATAGGTATACTTTTTTTAACTTGTGGAAGGATAATGTTTCTCAAGTTCCACCTCTCACCAAAATATGTGAAGAAATATGGCTTGTCGGATTCTGCTCTGACACAGAATAAGGCATGAATGGGCAAATGAAGTGAAGTGAATGAAAAATGTAATTTAAGGTTGTATGTATCTTTAAAAAAAAAATGAATCAGAATTCTCACATGGAACTGACTACATAAGGGAAGAAGATGAGCAAGAAAATGAACAAGTTTTGTCATGTGGTTTTCATCAGACATTGGTGCAAAAAGATTTTGTTGTACCAGCCTAAGTGACTTTCCAATAAGTTAGTTGGTGTTGCTGGGTAATCTTTTACGTTTCCTTCCTTTTTGCTCATTTCATCCCCTAGCTGGGTGGTAAGATAGCACAAGTAACTGATGGAAGGAAAATATATTTTCAGCTGTGGTGAAGCAAAACCAAAGAACGGATCCAACGTACACAGGGGAAAAAAACACTGACAGAATGAAAATATAGATCATACATTTTCGTCAGGGTCAAAATTTTAGCACTGTAAGACTGTTTTGTTCAACTGAAAGTCACAGTCTTTACTATTAGAACTCATCACCTATTTGTAAACATAAAACTGGTCCCCACAAAGTAAACTGTTAAATTTTAGTCTTATGACTTGGTGTTTTGTTGATAGGTTTAGGCATGTATTTGTTTTGATTTAGGGTGAGTCTCCAGGGAATTAGTGGAAATCAATGCAATGTGCTTCTTTGTGACAAAAATAAGTTCTTGTGTGCGTGTCCGACTGAGTCACCTGACACGAGAAGTTGGTGGACACAGTTGATTACCCACATGTCCAATTCTATTAAAAGGACACGGTCATAATCTCTAATCACTTCCACGTCTGGCGGAATAAGAGAGCAGGTTAATCTGGATTTACACGTCACCATGGTGAGGTCACAGCTGAGGCAGCTGATACCCTGACCAGCCAGGAAGAGCAGGAGAGACACAGGTGAAGCACAGAGGAGAAAAGACAAGAGAAGAAGATGAGTTACAGACAGACAATTGCAAATGCATCATTATTACAGATAAATGGTATATTTACATGACCGAGGCGCGTACACACACTGGAAGGGAATATGTCTAACAAAGATGTTGATATGCAATAAACATTATAAATAAACAATATTCCACAGCAATTATACAATTATGAAAGGTTCTATTATAATAAATGATATATAATCCTTTTAGAGATTGCCCTGGATAAAACAGATATTGCTGTAGACATGCAGAAGAACTTGTGATCTATGCCTATAGGATATGTTTTGCCCTAAAAACAAAAACCAAAAGGGGGATAAGGTTAATTTATCATGTATTAGGAATTGTCGCGATAAATACATCACACACTCAAAGAGCAGAAACAATAAAAGTAAAGCGATGAGGCCAGGCTGAAGGGTGCATATCACAATGCAGTTTATGCACCTCGGCTGACGGTCACTAAATCATGCTCACCACCATTGGATGGAGGAAACAATACTGTGTTTAAATCATTTGCGCTCAAATTTGAATTGAGAGGCCATATTATTCACACTGTGAATTCTGGGGTTTCCCGAGGCTCCAGTTGTCTAAGGCCTGGTGGCATGTGATCGGCGTGCCCTGCAGCTGATCCTGGCACAGTGGGGCAAACAGACTTCCCCAGCATTAACCAGTCACACTTCAAGCACGTTACAAACAAGCAAACTTAGCAAATGACTGGACTGCCGGGTCCCCTGCACACTTCACCGCATAAAGCCCTCTGCCCCATCCAGGAATAGAGAGAATTTGGGTCACTGCGTGTTTCTGCTGAACAAATAGGGTTTGTTTTTTCTTTTCCCCTCACTACACACATGCATAAGCAAATGTGAGGCTACTTTATCTGATGTCCAGAGAGTATCGGTTTCATGGTGTATCACAGTGGAGGGGTTGTCCCTGGGAGGACGGGCACTTCAAAGATTTACCTGAGTGTGTCAATTGTGCACACTCGCCTTTCACAGATTTTTTACCCCTCCCTCCCCAATATTAAAACGCCTTGAGCCCAAAAACCTTTCGCCCTGACTGGTACGATTTCCACTTTTTTCCCCGCCTTGATCCTCTCGGCTAAAGACGCCTGGAGTCTGTGCAGCAGCTGGGCTGAGGAAAAGCGGCGCCGCTGTGCGAAGCTTGAAGCCACATTTCACAAACCTGTTGTATGTGTCTGCTTGACGAACCGAAGGCTACATGTCTTCGGATCTATGGTCTTTTCATTCCCCCGATTTTTCCCAACCTTTTCCACGGAGAGAGAAAGACAGGAGAGAGGGTCAGTGGCAGTGAGATTTTACTCTCTCCAGCGCCCAGTTGTCCCCCTCTCTCTCTCTCTCTCTCTCTCTCTCTCTCTCTCTCTATCAGCTGACTGTAAAACTATCCCCCACTGACTAACAGGTTGACAATAAGTGTGCTGATTATGGAGCCGGGGCTCAGATCAAACTGTATCCCACATCGCTCAGGTTGCCTTAGCCGAATGAAAACGGGGGCACGGTTTACGGCTAAAAATACCTGTCTACGACTATATTTGGCTTGGCTGGATCACAATCACAACGCTAAAATAGTCGGGCCCGCCCCGGGACAATGAATGGGCTCTCTGCTATCTCACTCTACCTCCGCCCGCCAGCTGCTAAATTTAGCAACAAAGCTTGCGTCAATCACGAGCCTCAGTGCGTCAAGGCTGACCCCGCCCCCCGGAGCCCGCCATTGGTCAGAATCGAGACGTTGGGTGAAAAGTACGCGCACAGTGATTGGCTGGTGTGAGTTATTGTTCTCGGCGGCTCCGGAGGCGCTTTTTTAATTCTGAGGTTGTCGAGTTCGCCGTCACGATGGTTTCTTCTCGTACCTGCCGGTCTGGTATCAGCGTTTTCCTCTCTCTCTTTTGGCCAAATGCACTTTAAACATAAACAGATTAAGATTAGCCACCATTTTGAGAAGGTGCAATGACCCCGACTAACTTTAGTGGCTTTTTCTTTGTGTTGTAAAACTTTTAGAGATGCCAAGATGAAACACATTTGAAGGTGAAATGTGATCTTTTAAAGAGAAGCATTAGGAATACCCAGTATCAGTAACGACACGGACACACTACTGCTTGACAATGCCACAGAGGGCTCCATTGTCAAGCTTAATTCTGTCAAATGTTCATTTTTCATTACAAAAAAAACTACTTTATCAAATTCCCAGTATGTAATCTCTTAGATTACCAAAAATATTCAGATAATAGGATGAAATTTTATCCAATTTACTTCCCCAGGAAAATAAGGCTGGACAATGTCATCAAATTGTGGAATGAAATCATTTAACTTCAAAATTAACTCAACAAAATAACATTGTAAAGCCTGATAGTGAGCTAAATTACATATAATTATGTTTCTTAATAACTCGGGATGAGGAAACATCATAACATCTGATTAAAAGAAGCTCATATATCCTATTAGTTGATTCATATTAGCAGTGGCCTGTGTCATGACAAGATAACACAGGAATCTTATTATGGCCTTGAGGGATACATAGACTACATTGAACATTTCGACTCACAAGGCTCATGTGACCCAGGAACCATGAGGTCAACTGGCTATGGTCTTTATAAACATGAGTAACAATTATAACTTTGTCACCTCATTAAAAAACACACAAAGAACAAGGAGACAGACACCTCAGTAGGTCAGTGGGTTGGGGAGGAGTCGACCTCTGTGTTGACAATTAATGGAAGGGTGTGAAAGTAGCATTTGTAATGTTGTAGTCAGTCCCTGTGGAATTAATTCTACTTTGAGTAGTATGTTTTAAGAAAAATCTTATTTTACACAATAATTCTTTGTGGAATATGAATACACAAATTAACACCTAGGCCTATGCCTATTAGATGAAAGTAGTGGTGTGCAATATTTGTCTATAAAATGCAGTAGACTATAGATAAGCCTAAATGAAAATTCTCTAGTTAAGTACCATGGAGTTGTACAATAAAGCAGGCCTGTTTGAGTATGTAAATGCAGCTACTCACTTTCCGCCACTGACAAGATTACATTTATTATAAAAAGTAGATGGTGACTAACATGTGATTTTACCTTTTATTTTGATTATTTGATTTTAGAGGATTTCTTGAAATAAATAGATTTTCGTGCAGATTAATATTCTGTTGTAATGCTAGACTTCCATTTCGGATTAAAGAGCCTTTGTAAATGCACATGGTTGTAGGATCACCTGCCATAACCAAGAGGCCTAATTGCGCAAGCACGCCCGCCGGATCCCCCTCGACTTCCTCCCATGAAACCATCAAACCAACCGCCTCTTTCTCTCTCTCTCTCTCTCTCTCTCTCTCTCGCTCTCTCTCCCAGTCTCTGGCACGGCACGCAGGGCTTATGTGTCTGGTACTGTACGGAGAGAGAGAGAGAGAGAGAGGGAGAGCTCAACTTTGAGTGACGTCACCTCTCCCATGGCGTCACATTGACGTAGCGCATACCAGGCGCTGTATGTGGAGGCAGAGCCCACATAAATGCACTATTTGACTTTCTCCCCTCAGACGGCGCACATAAACAAACCCGCGTTACAACTCCACACTTTGCAAAGCACCCATCAGCACTGACACACTCAGCTTACGGACGCAGACACACTCCTTACACTCGGGAGTTTTTATTTTTTAATTTTCTATTTCATTTTTTTCTACTTTGTTCTACTTCAGAAAACTAAGAGGAAGAACTTTTTTGACACCGATGAATCCTGTACCTCTCCAATACTACCAAGAGTATTTTTTAATATAGTTTTCGGCTGATTATTTCGACTCCTGGTGATTATTCTGGATGGAAATAGGATACTTCGTGCGAGGTTATTACCACATGTAAAGACGGAACCGCTACAGCAAACCAGTAAGTAAATTGTGAATGAATGAATCAGTGCTATTCTGCCGTGGCTTTAGCGCACTTGTTATATTACCAGACAAACACTAACGCACAGCCCTGTGCACGGTTTCGCTTATGCTCTCTAAATCTTCTGAAATGTGCATTTTACCACTTTAATCTCGCCGTGTCTGGTCCGTCCAACTTTGTGCCTGTAACCTGTTGATATGTCGAGCTCTAGTACGCGGAGCCTGCATCAGTTCATGTTGTATCTGTGTGTGTGCTGTTGTCACCAAGAGCAAATGAAGCTGAAATCGGATTTAATTTGCGCTGGGAAGGTATCATATCCTTTCTGGTTGTCATGGAAATGAGATGCCTCTCACTCACACAATGAATAGTGGAGTCAGACGCACTAATGGTCTGAGTGGAGAATAGACTAACCTACATTCAGGCAGGAGCTGAGAGAGAGGAGAGTTAAAGCTCTTTGATTTCATGCCATGTGGGTTTTTTGACTCATGTAGGATTTTCTGGGGAGGTTGTGCCGTTAATGAGGGATTTTTAAGTATGACACGGTGTGTTGCGCTTGACTGTGTTCCTTGGATAGTGGGTGTGTTTGTGTTCAGCTATATGCCATATGTCATTGATAGGCAAGTATATGCCTGAGTATATACAACCATACGATTCTCTACCCTGGCCTACTTTTGAGGGGTTAAAGCTTCACATAAAGGTTTTAGTTGTTTTCCAAACAGCATTAATTCATATAGTGTGAGCTGTCGAAGTCACTGTCTTTAAGGGGACATGGCCTCTACTCCCATTGATCGCAGGAAAAACCACCAGCCATTCACTATAGAGCCATAGCTACATCAGATATCAGAAATCATCTGTGAACTTCCTAGAAACATCTGAAGACAACACAGGCACTGTATTATAGCTGATGCCAAGCCTCTGGTCAACCCACTTAGTTTATATTATACAGCCACAACATATATTTGAGTTTAGGCGCCATAGTAACTTGCTGATTTTACATTTCTTTCTTTCACACACTCAGGTTTACGCAGGCACTTCTGACAGCTTCCCTCTCAGGGCTGATTTACAGTACTCACATATTTCTCCTGTCTCTCCTTTATGTCCCCTCTTTTCTCTGGCTCTGTTTGCTGGAAGCCTCGCGCTGTCCGCGGTTATTGGTGCGAGGGGCTACCGGGGGCTACCGGCGCTCCGGGGCGCGTGCTTTGCAGCTCCCACGTCGTTCTCTTGGTTACCGGTGTGCGCGGGGCCAGAGCCCCACCGGCCGACTCGGCCTGAGAAGAAAGCAAGGGGGGACCCGTTTGTTCATTTAGAGAAAAACAAACAGACTGAGTGTCTCACTTTGCAGAAAAATGCGTTTCTTTTTTTATTTTCTACAAGTGAGTATGGAACCTTTGAACCACCTCAGAGGTTATGACAAGAGCGCATTTACGCTCAATTACGCTTTTAACTAGTTTGGTATGTTAACAACGAAGCTATGTTGGCTTGCATCAAAGAATATCTTATTTCGACCGCTACCACTTTTGCTTTTTTTCCGAATCCAAGTGGCTCCACACAGAACTGAATAATGGTTTAACTGTTCCAAATCATCCTTAATCAAATAAATATCATACAGCCTGCTTGTTTACCCTGGTTTGTCTTTCTTGTCTGTCTTTATTCCAATATATTGGTAGGCTCTGGATTTAGGTTTGAATAACATCCGTGTCCTCACCAAAGAACCATCAAAAAAGGTCAATGGACCAACGTTTCGTTTCAGAGTGGGTCTTTTTGCCCAGAGTTTGGGGGAAAAGTGGCTCCTCGATTTAACACAAAGTGGGCGAGTTTGAAATGTTGACACAAATATTAAAAGATGACAGCGGGCTGCATGTGCCAGTTGCCCCCAGTAGTCGACTATGAGGGCTGCGGCTTGTCAACAGACAGTATTGAGATGCATACCGGGAGAGTGAGTGGTCTCCTGGCTTGTTCGTATCCTGGAGGGTCTGCGTGTGTCAAAAGAGAGAGAGAGAGAGAGAGAGAGAGCGAGAGAGAGAGAGAGAGCCTTTATAAGAGTGTGTGACAGAAAGGGGGCGCTCTGGCCCTTGAAATCCACCGGCCACTGTGCGCCTGCTGCAGTGAGAGGGAGTTGGAGGCGCACGGCGCACAGGAGTCCGCTGGTTTGGTTTCGGGTCAGACTCTCCAAAATTTCCACATTACTCTCTCCCTCTGGATGAACCCTGAGCAGGCGAATACGGTGGTGATCAGAGGCAAGAAAAGCGATGGCCTGGATCCACGGGCACAGACTGCTTTTATAAAAGTTAGCACTTTTTTAGGTCTGTATTTGTAGATGTGTGCAGCTTAGTCTGGTTAAATTTTTTTTTTGTAGCACAAAATGACAATTATAATAATAACGGAGCGATGCTTAGTGCTAGAATGAAACCTATCGCCCACGTAAGTGTAAGTCTTGAAATGAGCAAAAAGTCCTTAGTTGTGGTTCTTAATATGCTCCTGGTAGCATAGCATGGATTCAAAGTCATATTTAAGGTCAAAACCATTTAATTTAAATGTGTAGATCTTCCTTTTTCTTTGTGATCCTGTGTTTTTGCATCGATAATTGCAATGATCTTACCACTTCGGTACAATGGCATTTGGTTCTAATGTGCGCAAAACAGTTTGCAAGCTCTTTCATCTGTGTTCCTTTTCATACTGTTTCATCAGATTAGATTTTTCGATTCTCATCCTGTTTTATTGTAAATAAATGTATTGCTTATTCTCTTTAAATTGTAGCGGTATTTCTCTGGGTCCAATGTTTGGGGGTGTTAAGGATGTTGTAAAGTTGAACCTAGAACTTAGAGTTTGGGAATCAATAATAGGATCCCGATGAGAAAAAAATACTAAAACATCAGTGGACTACCACACAAGAGACAGTGTCTTTGGTTTATGATGGTCGCTGAGTGAAGATGACGGTACCCACCTTTTTTTGTTCAGGCTGCCACCACATCACTGGCTGTAACCCAGACTTCTTTCCTCCAGACACAGGTTCGGAAGAGCGCGCCCAGCCGAGCTCGGAGCCCCGGCGATCGGACACTTCCTCTGCGACGCCTGCCGAGTCCTCCCCGCTCCAGGAGCCCTGTCCCGGCCGCAGCCACGCCACCCCTCAATCCCGGACACCCAGCACCATTCAGCGCGAAGCTCTATCACCAGGTACAGACCGGGACCCGAGCCCATCCTTTTCAGTTTCACCTTTCTTTTTCTTTCTTTCTTTCTTTCGTTCTTTCTTTCTTTCTTTCTTTCGTTCTTTCTTTCTTTCTCCACCACTTCTCCCTTTCAGCTGATGCTTTTGTAGTAAGACAGACTGTTGAGGCGCAGGTCTCTTTTTTCTCACTTATTAGTGTGATATATGTTTTGTTATGTTTTATACTGGAAAAAATGCTAAATAGCCCCGAAAGTCTATTGTCGACTCAGTTGTTGAGTCAGAATTTCACTCAGATAATCGATTATATTTTACCTAATTTCTGTTGTCTACTCTTAAAAAAAAAATCAGTAACAAATGATTAAGATGAAGAACAAGCTTGTGATCTTCCCTGTGTGTGCGGACTGAGTTGACGTTTCAACCTCAGAAACAACCTCAGAGACATTTCAAACTGGCAGAAAATAGACACTCTTAAGACTAGGCAAGCCAAAAATTGATATTTAGATATTTATAGATATTTAACGTGTAGTTACTGGTGGTGTAATTGTGTCTCTGTGCTTTGTGTGTGTGTTTGTGTGTGCATTTGTATGAAAATCACTTTACTCATTGAGTGGTGGGCCAGTGAATTCAAACAATTTATTTGACAAATCACTGACCAAAAAAGGGGGGGGGAAATCCTGTATTTTTGTATTTATGTCTGCACCTTAATGTTTTTATCTGTTAGATCTATGGCATTCTGACAATGAACAAGCGCACTCAGTTATTGGAACAGCTGCAGTTTGTCCAGTTGAAATGCACACCTCGAGGTTAGAGACTGTTTCCCTTTGCCTCACTATGCTGCACCACCTGTGTCTAACTCTGCTTGGGTTGTCTGTCCTCTTGCTCGCACACACACATACATACACCACCTTGCATGCAAGAGCAACTAAAGGTAATCTGATATCTAATGGTGGTGTTGGAGTGGTAGAAAGTTTGCCTACAGATTTGCTTTGGTGACATAAAAATAAAGCTACCCCACTGTGTGTGTGTGTGTGTGTGTGTGTGTGTGTGTGTGTGTGTGTGTGTGTGTGTGTGTGTGTGTGTGTGTGTGTGTGTGTGTGTGTTACTGAGTGAAAGTGAGGCACACCACCAAATGTAAAGCACAAAGGAGGATGATATATTTGCAGATACATGTGGTTTTGCAGGTTCCTCTGGGGATGAGGGCGCATGTTATTGGCAGAATGAGCATATGCAGGTTCATGTTGACATCTTGAACATCATTAGTAATGAAAATATGCGTGTGTGTATGCATACATGTGTGTATGAAAAAACAACCCATCAAAAGCTTCTTTCCTCACCTGTCATGTGCATGGACAAACATCATAATCCACAAAGTTTGAAGTTGGCCCAACTATCAAATAGGCAATATATTATTTGTCTTATAACATTTATTTATCTCTCTGTCTCAGACAAACTCAATTTGAATAATTTCTATTTAGAAAAGGAAGCTGCTGATAACACACTGTATAAGATAGGTGCAGGCATAAACAACTCCCCTCACACATACATACATATGGGCTAAACACACTAATGTACTAACATTTATCTGAGACGTGACCTACTGACATAATGCAGAGGACCACAAAGTTCGCCACTGTACACTCCTCCTCTCACGATTCATTTTTTTCTGTTTTTGTCTCTCGCTCTTCTTCCCCTGATGTCTAATCAGAAGTATAAGTATTTGGCCCCATGACGCCCATAAAGTTGCATGTGTGTTTTTCCACGTGGGTTGAAGAGCTGGTCACTCATAGGAGGAAAAAAAAAAAACCCTTGTGACGTCAAAAATACACGTAGGCCTGCAGTTTGACTCATATCCTCAGTCAAAAAAAATCTTTCATCTTAATATCCTTATTGAGACATGTTTTAATTTTTTCTGTATGTCTCATATAGTTACGAGTGAATTGTTAGAAAATAATCACACTTAAACCTAAACAAGAAAATAATGATTTTAGGCCAAGATTGTTTTCAAAATAATTGTGGGATTTTTTTTTTTTTTTTTTTTTTCCCTACTGGGTTCACTCTGAGATGTCATCCCTCTTAGTTATAACAAATTAACCCAGCTACTCCAGGACCAATAGCACATTAAATAAAGCAAGAAACGAATAAATAAATAAATAAAGTTATGTAGCCTAGATGAGTGTCCCTCATATTGTTTTTTTTTCTTTGACTTAATTAACGCTTTGAGTCATCCTTTTGTTTTTGAGCCCCCGCAGCCAAAACGCACACTGCCCTCTGGTAGGTATGATTTAATTGAATTAGAGCGGTTTAAATTAATGTGTCACTCTGTCTGATTTCACTATGAGCAACATCCATGTAGTTTATTAGACACATATGACTAAAACTAAATGTCATAGGCTATTTCTTAAAAGTATTATTATTATTAGCTCATTCGTAAAAGTTATTCAAGTAAGGAGAAAATTAGATTTTCACAAGTTAGAGGACTTTTATTTTGTTAAAACCGGATTGGAGCTGGCAGTAGGAATAATCCACTGCGCGAACCTGTGTGAGTCCGTTTGGATGGAGGTATTTTGTGAGTGCTTTAACAACAGCAGGGCCGATATGTCCCGTATTTGACTAGACAAACATGACGCGCGGGGAACAGGGGCGATTACGGCAGAACGCGCGCATGCTGGGCGTCAATGGGAGCAGCGCTGTGTTGACAGTTCCCTGCTCAGGAGCGACGAGCAAACACCACAAAACCCTGACTGCGCTGACACTCATGACTGATTAGCTGCACACACTCATCATGCACACACACACGTGCACGCCCAGACGCACGCACGTAAATGCAGGTGGAGTGTATTACGTCAGAGGTTTGATAAGGAAAGACCATATAGTCCACTTACACACACACACGCATGCAAAGAGAAAGAAGGAAAGAGAGGGAGATTATGATGAGGTGGTGTCCTGCTGCTGTGACTGTGCCAGAATTAAATCAAGGGGAAAACTCAAGACATACCGACTGGCGTCTGCTGCAGTTAGAGGAAATATCTTTGTCTGTGTGTGTGTGTGTGTGTGTGTGTGTGTGTGTGTGTGTGTGTGTGCCTTATTAGTGTGTGCGTGAATATATGTGTGTGTATGGGTTGTGTGAGCATCCAGCACCACCATGGGGTTCCATTATTATTCAATGTTATCTCATCTGCTTTGCTGTCTGACTAACCAGAGTACACCTACACACACACATACACACTCTTTGCTTTGCTGATCAACTTCAGCTTCTCTAACTGAACTAACTGCAGTATTTTAGGTTGAGTGTGTGTGTTTATGTGCTCCACATATTTCTGTTGTACTTATTCAGTAAAGTGTTGAAGTGTTAAAGCAGGAAATTGAGTAAATGGCAGTAAATGGAAAGATTTGTTCAAAGCTTTTTTTTTTTTATCCCTTGAAAGGTGTATTCAGAAAACTTCTACAACATTGCAAATTCTCAAGAACCTCAAGTGCTGAAAAAAACTGCCTGTTCCAATAGAGCTGTGCAGATTTTTTTGTCACTCACTGTTTAATTGTTGGCTCTGTTTAGCACTACCTTTGTTGCATGTGCTATTAGAAGAGTATTTTACCTAAAGATTTACTGTAGGGTACAACTCTCTGTCTCTCTGCTCTACTGCGTGTCTGTGGGCAGTCCCTTTGAAGTCCCGCTTTTCTGTTGAAATCAACGTATAAGTAATATGTCATTAAAGTTTCTCCTCTGACTAATGATTGTTGCCATCCAGCTGTATCCTACTAACACCATGCTTTTTGATTGAAAGGTTTTTTTATATGTGGTCTTATGTGCCACGCAGATCTGACCTACGTGTGTGCTCTGTCTCCCTGGCAGACATGCCCTGTGTGCAGGCTCAGTATGGGCCCGCCCCTCCAGGCTCAGCCTACTCTGGCCAGTCCTTCAGTTACCAGGGCGACAGCTACAGCTCTGACCTCATGACCCCTGACTACACCAAGCTGGACCTGGGCGGGGGTGAGATCTCTGCCGCCGCCGCCACCACCTCCCTCCCCAGCTTCAACGTCTTTGTGGAGGGAAGCTACGAGCCCAAGTCCTCCTGCCTTTACCAGATGCCTACGCACAGGTCCACCATCAAAAAGGAGGAGGAGAGCTACCCGACAGCTCCATCACTGGAGGCCATGTCCTCCTCCACCATGTACTTTAAACAGTCTCCCCCCTCCACTCCTACCACCCCGTCCCTACCCCCCCAGCCTGGCACCTCCTTCCTGTGGGACGAGCACTCCCTGGCTCCTCCGTCACATCCCCACTCTCTGGGCTCCAGCCTGGAGACGGGCCCCCTCAAGTCGCCCCGCTTTCCACACTTCTACCAGCACTCGCCACCCCACAGTGGTGGCAGCGTTAGCGGCTATGAGAGTCTAGGAGGAGGACTGGTTCGAACCTCCTCCTCCTCGTCCTCCTCTTCGTCCTCAGTCTCCCATCCTCATGGTCCACCTCTGGAGCAGCCCATGTACCAGCTGCACCGTGGGGCAGGGGGCAGCAGCCTCGCCTTCCGCTCCCTGGCTCTTGGCCCCTGTGGTCCCCTACTAGGAGACAGCCTGCCCTCGCCTCCCCCACGTGGCCCCCAAGGAGAAGGCACCTGTGCAGTGTGTGGGGACAATGCAGCCTGCCAGCATTACGGTGTACGCACTTGTGAGGGCTGCAAAGGCTTCTTCAAGGTAAAAACCTCTTAAAGTCATATAAGTGTGTATTATAAGTGTTACTCAGAGGCACAGTTGCTCCTTCAAGCTATATATAAGCTATTTATTTTTACTTTTAAAAGCATTGGGAAAGCTTGAAATTGCAACAGTGGCTCTGTCCTTTTTTTGGAGTAGGCTAACTCATTCATATCAATGGATCTTGTAGTTTCTAATAAGACTTGGCCCAACCCTAAGTCTATAAAGTATCCACTCCTCCTCCTTGTTTCAGACCTCAGTACTTTCAATCCCACCAACAGATGCTCACACTCGCATTCATAACTGACATAGCACCTTAAAATATCACCTAGTATCTGTGAAGTAGATGTAAACTGACTGACATATTTAATTTGAAACAATTTTCTTTTTCACTTGCTCCCACTGTACACCCTACTCTCCACGCCCTAATTCATCTTTAAAGACATTACGACAGCACAACACACCCACAGGGGTTGTCTCTCCCAGCAACCAAGTGGGCAAAGTGTGCATGTGAATGGCGTGTGTGGTGGTGTGTGTGTGCGTGTATGATTGCTTGTGTTGCGTGAGAACACAGCATGATAAAAACACATATTCTCTCTCAGACAACCAGGGAAAATTGCCCTCTACGCTTGACGTTCAGCCATTCAAAAATAAAGTGCAGTGAGAGAGCCGTGGAAAAGGAATCCTCCTAGAAATTAAATTTTCCTTTCAGTGCCTTTGTAGTAAATCAGAGGCCACAAAATTGACCACAATTCGCTGACATAACACTCTGGATGATATGAGTCAATTTGAAATTTGGTCTGTCAAGTGATTCAATCTAACACTTGTCATCTAGGTGTCTCACATTCCATGTTACAGCACACATGTTCACACGCTCAGCATTCAGTTTAACATCACCAAGAGACAGTTTTTAGTCACACAGATTTTTCATTTTCCTTTCACGACTTATATAATAAAATAGGCATAACAAAAAATTATCTGACACATGCAAGTGGTACGCTTCATTGAGATTACAGTAAACTCAAACTCACTTACACTGAAGTCATTTCTTTGCAGTTTTTGAATTATAAAGTTTTCTAGCACACTTGTTAAGCATTCGATTGGTTGGAGACAAGAGACCAAAATTAAGAGACAGCAAGAAGGAGGGTGCAAACACAGAGGTAATTGAATAATGCCTCTGGTAGGTGGAAATGAATTATCCTTCTTTTCAATTAGTTTCACAATTTGTTTTTATTTAGTAATTAATGAAAGCAGCGTCTGGTGGCAGCAGGCCGCGGGCTGTCTGCTTGCTGTAGCGCTTAGCAGCCACACAGCCTGTCAAACCTCACTATGTTTCCTTTACACACACATGCAGATGCAACCAACCATGCACACTCCAACATATGCACACAACCACACATTCACATATAGAAAAACATGTTTATTCATCCAGTATCTTGTGCATATTTTTCAGTCGGTTACAACCTGAATACAGGATGTAACAGTAGAAACTAAAACACGGCTTTCACACGCATGCTTTTTTCCATATTCATATTATCAGGCACATTATGTCCATTATCCTGATGGTTTTATTGTCCCCTAAAAATATGTTTCTGATTATATTTAATTATTCCTGAATAGTTATTAGTAGAGGTTTGCTGTAAATTATTGTTATTTCATTTGTGCAATTTAAAACACATTTTCACTGTGAATTAATTTTAGCTCTTAAACATGTAGTTAGTTTTTCCTGTTAATTATTTTGGCAGAATAATGTGCTCCATTCACTGGTTTCCATTAATTCAATGAACCCATTCAGAATTGAATTTTTAAAATTAAAAACTAGATGTCAGCTGTTAGTATAATACAAAGATTATGTTAGAAACAAAAAAGAACATTAAAAAGTGACCTATTTTTATGCGCCAACTGTCCTAACCAGTGAGTTACTTTTTCTGTCCTTTTATCAGTCAAAACATACCCTTAGCTCAGTTCATTGCACATGATTTTTACTTTCCATTGCTTGCACAGCATACAAGTCATAAAAAGTTTGGGGGGGGTGGAAATGCCACCAGATAACACCCATACAGATCAGAAACAGATGTGTGTATTGTGCAGTTTTAATCAGGTTAGAAAGGTTAATCCATAAAGAAAACAATAAAGTCAGCTCACAGATAGGCATACCTTCACATATTTATTACAGCAAATCACTTACACACTCTCTGTATAGAAAGAGAGAGAGAGTCTGATTACCTCCGATTAAGAAGCAGTAGAGGGGTTGGGGGGTCGAAGAGACAGCGGGAGGAGGAACAAAGTCCCTAAAGGCTTTTAATTTAAGCCAAGGCTATTAGCACATGTTACATGTCAAGAATCTGCCTCTACATGCCTCCATCCAGTCCCCAAAATGCAATCCATGAGCTTCTGTAAGTGTGTGTTCATTTATGAATGTGCTTTTAGTGCACATAAGTCATTCTTCAATTCAGACTCTTCTGCTTTCACTTGAATTAAGTCCACACAAACACTACTGCCACCTTAAAATTTCAGTTCCTGGGAGCAAGCGCATAAAGAAATTCAGCAGATGACATCAGGATAAATTAAAGAACAGATTAGATTAATACAACTAGAATAAAGTATACTCCACATTGTAACACACAAGACACACACACATACTTATAGGCTGGCCCAAATAGCTGGCAATGTACAGAGCACAAGAGGGATCTACAGATTTGATAATTGTGTTGAGATAATTTGATTTGTGTGTGTGTGTGTCTGTGTGTTCACCTGCAAATATATATATCGAGGCAGCCGATTGATATCAATGACAGGGAATTACGCAGTATTAGCTCTATTATGTAGTGTCTCTGCTCAGATGCCAGTCATGCTCCATTCTGCTTATTAGAAAGGAAATAAGAGCATAAGCGCATCAACCCCACTCATAAAACACATTGACAGATACACAGGAGTTGAGAGACAGGCTGGCACTTGTTCATGAGAGCTTAATTTACCAGAACCTTAACTGATTATTTCAAACTCAGACTTTTCTCAGAACCAGCTATCCAATAAATTAGGTCCCAAGGTCACTGAGGGAAAAAATTTCCTCCACAAACAGCCACCAGGTTCAACTCAGCCTGCAGAACTTTCACCTGAACCTCCAGCACCCTGCAGGAAAAACACCAGCTGTATAATGCAAAAGATGGAGCTGAGGAAAAAAAGAGTAGCAGCTTGGTCTATCCCTAAAATCCAAACCTCAAAGTATCACTCCACACAAAAAGTTGCTCAAGCGTGTTAATTTGACGTTGCTGCTGGACAACATCTACAAGAAAAACGGTGTTAATGTCCCTAAACTTTGTCTTGGCCTTGCTTCAGAGTTGTAGAGGTGTAAATAAATGCTGGCATGTTGAGGCTTTGTGCGTCACGCAGCCTCTCTCTCGGACTCCCACTAAACGGATGCTATTTTCCCTCAGCCACATTAATGACCATAACTAACTTATCCCCGCGCGCACGGGTCACTGACCATTGAAGGGATGAGAGGGAGACATTCACAGTGATCTGCGATGCCATGGCAACCACTCTCATCCGGCGCAGGCGCCCATTACGCGCCAGTTCCGCACTCGCGCCGGAGCATATGAAATAATTGGTGTGTTATTGGTCTCCCGGGGGCACGGGCATGTGTGGCGCGAGGGGTTCCTAATTGGATTTATTTATTTTGATGTGTTTTAGAGGCGTTAAAGAAGAGGGGAAGCCGCGACACTTTCCGTGTGTTCCGTTTGTTTAATTTACAGTTTGTTGTGGCGCTGCCTTCCCTCAGTGGACGAAGAGTCACAGCTTGATACCTAGTGTATGAAATGAACACACTATGTGTGTGTGTGTGTGTTTTGCCTTTTAAATCTTTCTGCCAAATAGTGCCTTGCAAAGATTGGCAACATGCAACAGGGGTTACCGCCGTGTGAAACTGTGTGAAAGCCGATGGTATAGGGCTGCGGTTTGTGTATATTAAGAATAATTACCTTATTTTCATAGATTTCGCCTGCATTCTCACACAGCACTTGCCTATAAAATGAAGAAGCTGTCGGCTCCGGCCGGTGTCTGCTTGCTTCTAATTCTCCTCAGGGAAGTTTTCATGGAGTCATTAGTGCACTCACTCCACCTTGAGAACACTTGACTGTCTTCAAACACAACTTCATCCACTCCCAATCACGCGGGATTGTGCGCGGGAGCGTACAAGCATTCACCACCATCTCTGTTATTATTGTCTTTCATCCACGTGGGGAGCGCACCCGGCCCCCACGTGGCCCGTTTCTGATTTCATTTTAATAAGGTCAGTAATAATCGCGCGAGCCAGCCGAGGAGAAAACAGCTCCCGCGGGGCCCATTGAGAGAGGCGCGATGCGCGAGGCCCCGGAGGTGCCACGAGCTGACCCGCGAGCTTCACAAACAATCTGATCACGCAGCTCTTGCGGCCGCTGTCCCCCCCATTCCCCCACCCCTGTCTCGCGGGACCCGCCTCGGCACGCCACGCGCTCGGTCCCCATTGTCAGCTCCGGCGCTAATAAAATTGTCCCTCCTGCAGGCGAGTCTTGTTGGAAAATTAATTTTATCTAATTATACTGATGTCACCGCCGCCTTTCAGCGCGTAATTAAAATCTGACCTGCGAGCTTCTGCTTTCATTCTTTGATGGGGCGGGGGAAAAGCAGAAATTGAATTAAACAAATCACATATTAGGTGGATGATTGTGTTTGGAGGCTGATTATCGGTATGTCTGTGTCTTCTCTCTCTCTCTCTAGCGCACCGTGCAGAAAAACGCCAAGTATGTGTGTCTGGCCAGTAAGAACTGCCCTGTGGACAAGAGGAGACGCAACCGCTGCCAGTACTGCCGCTTTCAGAAGTGTTTGAGTGTGGGCATGGTGAAGGAAGGTAAGAGACCACACACCTGGTACAAACACTTAAAATATCTCAGGGAGGACATATACTAGGATGCTGCAGCACAAATCTGACTTCCAGCCCATGAGCATGAAGTTCAGGTCTAATAGGCTGCTAATGACCTGGCCAGTGGCAGCATCACACACATCCATGCAGCAGTAACTCCCCCTCTCAAGAAGAGGATCTAAATAGAAAATACACCATACCAGCAATAATTGGGCATCACCTTTCTAAACCCCTGAATCTGTGATAGCTTTAAAGTGTTGCAGAGACACAAAGTTTGCCACCCCACTCAAAGATTCACACTTTCCATCTGTCCATTTGTGTCATCAGGTCTTGTATAGCGGACGTGCTGCATAGAGATGTTTTGAGGATGTATAAAATCAGCATGGCACCTCAAACTGCCCTCATTTTCCTGAGGTTTCTCACCTGTCTGACACATGTCATGTAATACCCCCACCCACATACAGGCACAGTGGCATAAACAAACAAACCCACACATCACTTACACTTCTCTTCTCCAGTAGCATGTCTGCAGCTCGTAGAACAGCTTCACTGCCATCTGCTGGCTAGTGTCCACCTGTGTAGGAATTGTGGGAATGTTGGAGAGCTCCTGGGAGAAAGCTTCCCTTCAGACATTATTCCACTATAATATAATACTGATAAGAAGTCTAATCAGTAAGAGGATGTGTTCTTTGTGTGTGCGTGCCTAAATATTACCCGCCTCAACTGAACAACGTCTTCATTATTGCATCTTGTCTTCTATCTTTTCTGGTTCACAGTGGTACGTACTGATAGTTTGAAGGGGCGCCGAGGCCGTCTGCCTTCCAAACCAAAGAGCCCCCTGCAGACAGAAGCATCCCCTCCTTCTCCACCCCTTAGCCTGCTCTCCGCTCTGCTCAGAGCTTATTCCCACTGCACGCCCCGTGACCTCGACTACAGCCAGGTACCACCAACACCTGGCTCATTTAATTTCGCTTACAGAAATGTATGTGTTTCAGTGTTTTTTAAATGATTTCTTTATGTCCCACAGTTCAGTGCTGCCGACCCTCCCTCCTCCTCCTCAGATGCCGAGCACATCCAGCTCTTCTACAGGCTGCTCACCATCTCGATGGAGACTACGCGGTGCTGGGCCGACCGGCTGCCCGGCTTCTCTGAACTTCAGCGTGACGATCAGAACCTGCTCATAGACTCTGCCTTTCTGGAGCTGTTCGTCCTGCGATTGGCTCACAGGTAAGAAGCCGGGAGATGGAGCTTGTTTTGTACTAGAACAAATAGATTGATAAAATAATGGCTAGGAACTTTAACACTTTTAAATGTACAATTCTCTACTTAACCTCTAAACAGTTTTGATCACACTTACAACTTTATCAGCATCTTAACTTCCTCTGGCATCTCACTTTGTGTTACTAACAACAGGCAGTTGATATCCTTTACCATTACAGTACAGTGCGTAACTGTGCTGGCAAAGCTTGATGCTGCTGTGTTGGTGTATATCCAGAGTAGGAGGAGTGGAGCTGAGTAATCGCCATATGAACCAAATTATGAATGGAGTCTGTAGCTATGACAGCAGTTACACCCACAGAGATCTGCTCTCTGTCTGATATCTGACGCAGAGAGAGCCCTGTGTGTGTTCTGCAGGCTAAAACTGTGCTGACATTGTGAACCGTGAAATGACAGGATCAATCCCTTCTAAAAGGTAGTCAGCTGAGGAACTGAGCAACTGTTATGGATGGAAATACATATTCAGTTCAGATGATTGACATTAACAGGAAATTAACTTAATTTACCTCCAGTGATGTGTGTGTGTTTGTGTGTGTGAAAGCACGTGTGTGTGCGTGTCTCACTTGTGGATACCTGCGGTGCCTTTATGGCTGTCCCGGCCCATCTTTGCTTCAGAGCTGCCCCGGGTTACTGGTCTGCTATCGTAAGGCATGTGGCTGGTTAAATTTATGGGAAGGAGGGGGGTCAGGCTACAAGCTCATCCTTTTGTCTGTGCTGTCATCCAGGGCAGAAACCAACACAGGCAGACACACAAACTTGCTTACTCACACACACTGATGATGTAGAATCCCAACTTTCTCTCCTCCTCCCAGTGTGGGTCCAGGTGCAGGGTGGGTAGAGGACGGGTGGTGGCATCACAGTCCCAGCAGGAGGGGGGATCAGGCTGGGACTCTGACTCACGCTAAATGGTGGACTCATAGGGGCTTCTATCAAACACACACATGCTCACGCACACACACACACTGCTCATCTTCGCTTCAGCCAAACTCCCACGGCACAGAGGAAAACACACACAAACACGGCACTGTCTTACTTTCTCTCTGTTCCGTGAGAGCAAAGGATGTGGTCCACACTCCCATCTCACTGTTGACGCGGCCCTGTCTTGACCCCATGTTTAACTCAGATGCCTTGCAGACTCCCCACAGCACCAGCACCACCACCCCACCCCTGTGCAAGCGTATGTCTGTATGCTCGTGAGTGTGTGTGCGTTTGTGTCTGTGTGTGTAGAGTAAATTTGCTCCACTCTTCTGGACCGGCATTGCTGTAAGCGCCCCGTTACCAAACAGTTTCTGTGGTTATTGGTTGATTACCGTGGTGACAGTGTAGTCAGGGGTGAGTGGAATGTGTGGCAGACATCCAGCTGTGTATGTGTGTGTGTGTGTGTGTGTGTGTGTGTGTGTGTGTGTGTGTGAGTGTGTGTGTGCATCTGCCTGTCTGCCTGTCTGCCAGTCTGTCTGTATAGTTTAGCTCATGTGCTACTATCAGGCATGGGTCAAATTATTTGGAAATAATTCTTAGAATTGTTTTCACCATGTTGAGTGTGTTTGTTTGTTGAGTTGTACCTAATCAGGACAATGCAGACATTGTCAGTTAAAATTTACAGACACAGTGAAATTGCTTAATTTTTTCATTATGAAGGTTTACGGTTCTCAAAATCTTCTTTTTCTGTATTACTAAATCAATTACAGAAGATAAATGTATCCTATTTCCATTTCCAGCATCAATTCGTCAAGCCACCATTGAAATGCATAACATTGCATATAAAAAAAAAATCCAAATCATTTGATGCAAAATTTGAAAAACATGTAGTAAAAACATGATTTTTACAGTAATAAATCACAATGCAACCATGAAACTGATGCCATCCATGATTTCAATTGTGCTCACTATAAATGCACTAAAGCAGTGGAGCACACCTTTGATCATATCCCACAGCAAACAAGAAAACGAAAGGGGGTGTTGCCAGGTACAGCAGTAAAAAAAAAAAGAAAACAAAAATATACAAAATATAATACGTCATATTGTATGCAAGTCAGTTGACAGCCCCAGAGAGACGGTATGGAGAATAAAAAAAAAACATTTTTTTTTAAGTTACAGGTAATGGATCTCCCTTCTTTATGCATCCTCCCCTGTTTTTATTCTCTTCCCTCTACTTTTACGTCCTTCTCCCCCATCTCTAGTTCAGGGTTTCACTTTGTGGTCCTGATCCTGGTCCTAGTTCTAATGGTTTTGTTTTTGGTGTTGTTGTTCTTATGAACATTTATGACAGAGCTGGTGATGTGCAAGCATGTGTGTGCATGTCCTCTGCTGAGAGTGGGTGGAGTACATCTTTTAAACTGTAGTAAGGATAATTGCACACAAATGGTATTTCATCTTCTCCTCATAACTGCTAAACCAATGTTTGTGCAGGGTGTAATTTGAGGCTTCCCATCTTTCCCCCATTTCCCCTCCTCTCTCTCCCCCTCTCTCTTTCACTATTCTCACCATCAGCTGTTTTCCAACCACCCACTTCAGCCTTTGTCCTGCATATTCAGTCTGTCTGTCTTAGCTTCACGCAGCCCTTTGTTGTCTTCTTGAGATCCACCAACTAAATACTGTAGCAGAGCTCTGCAGAAAGCTATGCTCTTCTCTCAGGCACTAATAAAGACCAGCCATAGCCCTCCCTCGTTCACTGCTTGTTCTCTCTCTGCTTGGTGGTAAAGGAGTGGGATGTTGTGTGTCGTGAGTAACTGATGGTTAAATACATCTGAGAAGCCTTTTCATTTCCTCATTAAGGCCTTGTATTTCCACTGCACACCGCAGCCTGGGCACATTAAATCCATAAGCGTTTACCTATCTGCAAATACACACACACATAGAGCAGCCCTCTGCCCTAACCCTTCACCCCACCCTGCCAAAAGGAAACACAGGAATGTTTTAAAATGCTATAATTTGGAAAACACAACCTTAATCAGCTGCATGCCTGTGTTTGATGTGTGTCCCATTTGTGTGTGTGAGTGCGCATTCTGCCAGGTTTTCTCATTGTTTTTATTGTAATTGTTTCCTTGCCCCGGTATCTCAAGCCATATTTACAATACATGAGGGAAAACACAGCATTTCATTAGAAGAGAGAGATCTAACCAGTCTTCATCTCCTTTTTTCTCTGTTTCTCAGGTCGATGTTATCAGAGGATAAACTAGTGTTCTGTAATGGCTTGGTGCTGCACAGGTTCCAGTGCCTTCGTGGGTTCGGAGAATGGCTGGACTCCATCCGGGATTTCTCCACCCACCTCCAGAACCTAAACCTGGATGCCTCTGCCTTTGCCTGCCTGGCCGCCCTCGTACTGCTCACAGGTAAAAACACAAGCCAATAACGTCAGATTTCATCATCAGGAGAAACTAAAACAAACCAAAATAGCAACCTGTTTTAAAGTCTTAAAAGTATATTGCTATGAGGCACAAAGCTTTCTTTCTCCACTACACAGAAGCAAATGCTGTCAATCATACAAGCTATTTTTACGTGAATATACTGATACAAATCCACACACACACACACCCTCTCCCCCCTGCCCAGCACTTCATCTGTGGGTGATTCAGTGTGACAGTGATCAGGTGGCTGCATCCACTAACGTCACACATACGCTGAAACACACACATGTGCATGTGTGTTGTCCCACACCCTTGCTTGAAACTAGAACTTGATACCCAGAAGCACCTGCTGCACCTGCCACACACCTGGCCCTCTAATCAGTGTGCATGTGTGAAAAATGGAGGAAGAGTCACAGCTTTCTCTGTGAACACACATCTGAGATGCAGCATATGAGAGCTTCACTGACAAATAGGTGTTTAGTTGTCAGTAAATCACATTAGAATTGCATTAGAAATAGTCAATTACCTATGTAGCCCAAGGCCTGTGCAATTACGAATTCACATTTAATTTTTTGCACCTTCACGTCTAAATCTGTACACAAATATGTCATGGGTAAAATACCCCTCCCCTACACTCAGCTTCCTAACCTCACCCTGCCCCCCGCCACCTCCTCCTCTTCCCCCACCTCCTCTTCCTCTGCCTAAGCCCTCCAACCCCATCCTCGCTCTCTGGGGGAGCACTTAACTCCGTGCTTGATCGACCAGCCCACTGTGGAGCACAGCTCCAGAATGGCGTCTGCGATGTTCTCAGTGGCGCTCTGCCACCTCGGCAAAGCACACAGTGCACTACCACGACAGAGCCGCCAGAGCCACCAGGAAATCGACCACTTCAGAGTGGCCTGTGCAGAAAGGCAGTCATCGATCCCTCCCCAGGAGTTCGCGCACATAGAGAAAGAGGGGATAGGGAAAGCGAAGAGAGAGGGAAGTGACGGTGTGTGAGAGGTCTGAAAGCCGTGGTGAAAGGAGGTCTGGAGTGACTCTGCAGCCACAAACACAGAACAAACAAAAGAGTCCCATAAACAAACAATAAATAAGCTACAGATAATGGATACCTCAAAGTGAGACTGATCTTAGCGACAGCCTCCCTGCAGCACAAACCAGTGTGTGCATGCGTGTGTGTGTGTGTGTGTGTGTGTGTGGAGCTGGACATCCTGTTCTCTACAGAATGAGTTAGTGTCACATTAAGCTTGGTGCGGGTGCCACTGGAGTTGCTATGGGCAGCAGTGTGTGTGTGTGTATGTGTGTGTGTGTGTGTGTGTGTGTGTGTCTAATTTCATTTGGTTGCTCACAGGGCCGAATAATCAGCTAATTGTTGAGCACTTTTGTTTCTGTCATTGTCTTAAATTAAAGGGACTATATGTGTGTCTGTGTGTGTGTGTTATATATAGATATGTATGTGTGTGTGTGTGTGTATGTTTGTGTGTGTGTGTGTCTGTGTCGTGTGTGGCGTGTGTGTGAGTGTACGTAAACACTGTGCAGGGGGCTTATTAGGTTAGACTGTGTATTGATCTGCAGTGAGTGAGACAGGTTAAGGCCTGTTAAGAACATGAGCCATACAGGCTAATGAGGTGGAATTCAATATAAAAGAAGATGTAGCTAATGCTCTTTCAGCTGAATGAGCTCTGATCTATGTGTATGCGTTTGTCAGTGTGTGTCTTTTTCTTTTTTCCACAGACCAGACTATTTTTGCCATTTAGTGAATTATTCTTCTAACGTCTCTGTCTATCTCTCCACAGAGCAAGTCCCAGGTCTGAAGGACTCAAAGCGAGTTGAGGAGCTGCAGAATAAAGTGATTTGTTGTCTCAGAGACCACCTGGGTTGTGGCCCTTCTTCCTCCTCGTCCAAGGCTGCACCCCCCCTGAGTCGTATTCTGGGTTTAAGGGCAGAGCTTCGTTCCCAGAGAACCCAGGGGCTTCAACGAATCTTCTACCTGAAGCTAGAGGATCTGGTACCGCCCCCACCATTGATCGACAGGTTCCTGGACACTTTGCCCTACTGACAGCCCAGGCTGACCACACAGAGAAAGACCCATGTCACGTCCTGTTCAGGCCTTTTTCCCTCCCAGGGAGCACGCACGCACATCCAGAAGAGAGACTCACTCCCCTCTGACTGATGCAGAGCTGAGACAGCCAATCAAATGCTTTTCACTCAACAGGACAACCAGTCAAGAACGCCTTTTCACTCAAATGGACAACCAGCTAAATGCTTTTCACCAGTATAAAAGACAATTACTCAAACGCTTTATCACTTTTTATTTGATCCTCCTATTTTTCTCACATAGGGGAGGATGACGAGGCTGAGATGGACAATGGAAAACTGACTTTTTACTGTCGTCTCTACGTCTGGGTGGCAGTTCATCCAGCAGAAAAAAACAAACAAAAAAAACTAAGAACACCAAGATTTATGAGTACTGTTTATCTGTGTTTTGGCCTTGCTCATCCAGTCTGAGGACTATTTTTTATCAAAGGGGGAAGGGGAGGTCTCATTGTGATCGAATGGTATCAAAGTAGATGTGCCAGTGAAACACAAGTTGCTGTGCACTCTACTTCCTCCTGCTGAAAGGAAGAAGAGGGCGTTTTCATAGCAAAATGTGCTGAAATGTCAGAGGTCAGACAGTGAAAGCATCGACATGCAGAAACATCACAAAGCAGGACACAGATATTTCATAAACACATAGAAGTGGCTGTTGAGTTGGGCTCTTGATTCCAAGTGCAATTTTTTAAGTGCTATCTCACCACAAAAGGAAGCAAGACAGAGAAGGAAAGGTTTAATTTCAAACTCTAAATTATTTTAATACAAAGACTTGTCCTATACTGTCAGTAGCTAAAAGAAAAAGAGACAGTCTCCGTCTGGCTTTAGACAGCAGAGGAGATACTGTGCACTAACGATTGATGACTGAGTCACCCAGACTTGAACTTGCTCTAGTTTTTTTTTTTTTTTTTTTTTAATCAGCTCATTTTGAAATCCTAGGTTGTGTAGGAGTATGGAGAAACGCATATGGACAGAAATTGGCTTTTGAAGCACTTACACCCTGAGAAGGGCTAGAGGCACAGACACACACCCTACCTGCTCGCCTGGAGGATCGCAGAGAGTCGGGGGAGAGGAGGGTGCTCGACAGATAGCTGTACGTCCAGGGGTGGAACATTCCGCAGTCATGCTCTTTTTCTATTTGTTTCTATTGTGGAGGCTGTGTGAGAGTGTGGAGGACATGGTTGCATACTGTTTTTGTGTGTACGCTTAGAGAAGCCAGGATCATATGCATGGTGTGTTATAAGCTGTCAAGAGCTGTCATAGCCTGTCAAAACAGCTCGACCTGTGTTTGTGTCTCAGACTGCAGTCTAAGGGGATCTCCCAGGGCCTCCACCACCCACTCACACACTCACGGCAGCAGTTTGAAATATGAAAAAAAGCAAATTATATAGATATAAATATAAATATATATATATATATATATAAAACTAATATTTTGAAGTGTTTTTAGCTTTTTCAAATATTGTGGTACGAGTTGTGCATTGTTTTTTGAAGAAGAGAAACAAAAAAGAAAAAAAGCTGTTTTTTCAATGTCCCTCTTTGGTTTGAGTTTCCTGTTCGTTTTTCTTTCTCTTTGGTTCACTGGATTTTATGTTCAGCACTTTGAAATCATAAACTAGTTCTGATTAATCTGTCTGGTTGTCATGTGTTTTGATTCTTCAAAATGAATTAATTTACTCTTTCACAAAATGAAAAAAGATATAAACATTAGAGTGTTTAAGTAAAATAACAAATTTGAGAGCTGATCGTGTGTGTGTGTGTGTGTGTGTGTGTGTGTGTGTGTGTGTGTGTCTGGTCAGACACAAAAGCCTCTTGGCAGGTAAAAGGCCTCGTCTGTCTCCCGAGGGACCCTTGGGCTCTCAGAGAGAGTAGAGGGGGATTAAGACAGCAAAGAGGGGGAGGAAGAGGGAGGAGAGGAGAGATTCATGTTAGCATGAGGTCCAGATCAGCCTCCAGCCTCGTTAAACACCATCGATCGCCATGGTGACATTTCACAGCACATGCCGTCTATACTGTCACTGCCATCACTCACTTGCCCTACTGCGCAACAGCGTGAGCACACACACACACATGCACGCACATACACAAACTGCCAGCCAGGTGATTGATAGTAACTGTGTTAGTGAAATTGTGAAGGAGTTCTGTGTGTGTGAGAAAAAGAGAGAGAGAGAGCATGAGAGAGAAAGAGAGGTGTGTACCAGAATAAAGTTCAGAGTGAGTAAATCAGTGTGCAGCAGTGCACCATACTGTATGTGGTCCATATGAAGTGATGAGTGATCAGTGAAATCTTAATTTTAACACAGTGGTAAAGCATAACCAGAGAGTACACTCAAACTTTGTAGGCATGTTTTCTGCATGTGATTCTGTGTGCGTGTGCATGTATGGATTATTGTGACGGACAAGTATCCGCCTAACTCCTCATGTCCCTGTTGGGGATTGTGATGTCTGGGTTTGATCAGCATGCAGGAAAGACCATTCACACCATTTTTATAGTTACATGCATGCATTGTGCAGTTGTGTGTGTGTGGTGTGTGCAAATGATTAGGTGTTAATCCTCCTTCTACAACAGCGACATTTCTGAGTGTCAGGTAAAATAACATGACCACAAAACAGAGAGCTCTGTTTGAAGAGGGAAACACACACATTAAATGTGCATTTGTGCACACGCACACACACACACACACACACACACTCACACTCACACTCACACACACACTTGGTGAGCTGTCAGTCTCCCAGCAAATCGATCAGTGCTGACAGATAGCAGATACACCCAGAGTCTTAATTAGAGGTCCCATTAGAACATATACACACGTACAAATACATATGCACACATCCATTTAAAGCAGCTTTTTTCTATCTGTGCGTTCATAACTTATTCTAATCCATTCAAGAATGAAGAACAGGCCCTTTGCACCTTTAGGCTAGTTATTTTCATATCTTTAAAAAAAAAAAAAAACCTCGAAACAAACACAAATCCTGTGTTAAAATATATAGTTCTTATCGATGACTTATTGAGATTGTCATGATTTGTAAGTAGAAGACATTTTAACATGTCACAGCACAGGTGTATATAAGAAAGATGGCTGAATTCCATTTAGCTGCTTCAAGTTTCACAGCCCTAGTATGGTACGTGCTGGCTCCCTGTCATACTGTTATTGCAACAGCATATTAAAACAAAACCGCCATGACTTTTAATAGTAAGACCTGTGCTTTTCTCACTATGACTGTTCAAAATGTCCACTGACGTGCCCATCACACCTGCTTTAAAAACAATAAGATGCATGAGGTAAGAAGTGAACAGAGTTCCCTGCTGACAAACGTCCTGGATTAGACTGAAACGACAAACACCTGAGTCCTCCTGAGCTTAACAGACACACACTTTCTGTCTTTCTCACACAAACACAGACAGACAGACACATGAACCCAAACATTTTAATGATGAGTTTTACAGTCAGTTTTGTTCCTCCCCCTCAGTCTGCAACAAATCTGGGAGTCCCCTGAAAGTGGACAGAAAGGCACACAGACATTTATATACAGTCTATGACAGATACACACACACGCACAACATGTGTACAGCACCAGGGGAAATCCCCCGTAGCTGGGGACTGTGTGTTTTACTGTGGCCCCTCGCATGGAGCATCCGCTGAGGGAAGAGTGTGTGGGGGTGTGGGGGATTGGCCTAAATGTCATAGGTAAAAGGTGCTGAAAAAGAGAAATGGAAACATGCAATAGACCCACTCACATAGGCTGAGTAGAGGAGGGGGAACCCCGTTTCTCTCTCTTCCATACACACTACAGGCAAAAATAACACACTTAATGGTTCTTTCCACAGGATTTATGCTATTTATACATACTGCCAACTGTTTAATACTAAATGGAAAAGACAAAAAAATCCTGCCTTTGATATAACCCTAATCAAGTGATTCTAACTTTTAATCTTCAGATCTGTTATTTAATGATGCGAGGGATAGGAGTTTGTTGTGTTCACCACAGCTTGAAATTTCACCATGGTCACATCCTTTTGATGTGTATTGTTGTGTATTTGTTGTGAGTAATTGTGACACATAGTCACTTTCATAACCGCCTTCCCTAAAAAAATTATGACCCCATAGCAGACTGGTAGCCAGGATTTTAGAAAGTCCAAAAACCCTCTCACCTAAGAAAATTTTGACTTGCCACTAAAAAATGTTTAAGATAAACACACACACACACACACACACACACACACACACACACACACACACACACACACACACACACAAACACAAACATATCTAATTTTATTTATTCATTTGTTTATTTATATTTCCTGTAACTTTCTTCATTATAGTCAAGGTGAAGATTTATTGTAATTTATTCTGTTTGTCAAATAAAAGTGAAATTTTAGGGTATTTAGTCAATATATTTAGTCAGAAAACCCAAAATGTGGCTTATACGTGTGCAACATGAAAGGACATGTGATTGAACTCTACACACAATTCTGTCTCATAATAACTTTGTTTAAATCTTTAATTCAAATTAAATAAAATTAAAGTTTGAGAGATATGACAGTTGACGTGATTCATTTGTAAGATTTCTTTTTTTTTTTTTTAATATATGCATCAACTTTCTGTTACAACACAACACGATCAAATAAGATCGATGGGAAAAATCAACACTTCAACTGGTTTATAAACATCGGAGTAAGAGTTGGTGAAGGAAACAACCACAGGAGCCGGTGATGAGGAACAAAGTCCTGCGGCTGCAGGTTTAAGTCGGAAACCATTCGTGGACGCACCGGGAGGAGAGTTGTTTACAAATACGAAACTATCAGAAACAAAACGGAAGTAAATTAGCGAATGTAGCTAAATGTTAATTTTCACCTCAGTATGGAGACTCACATCTGTCTTTAGCGAATATAAAATATATCATTGAATGATATTTTTACTGGTAAGTGTCGCTGTTTGTCCTTTAAGTTTGGTGAAGCTCAGCAGAAAACTGGGGCTTCAAGATAAAAGCGCTGATATTTAGCTAATAACTGTTTCTTTGCCAATATATGTACAATATATGACAGGTTTACAAAACCCTGTGATGTTTTGTCATCATCCCCTGACTCCATCTCAAATGACTCTCTGGCAAGTTTAGGATTATTATTAACATCAAAATAATCCTCACTGATGCTACATCTACGTCACATAATATCATAAACTATTATGGACATTTTAAAGTAGTGTTGTAATCAGGCTACAACTGCATTTGATTTTTATTCTCATTCTTTAATTATCAATTAAATAATTAATCTATCAATTATTAACTGTTTAATGATTGAACATGCACGTCTCAATGCCCCAGTCTGGCCTTAACAATTAAAAACAAAGATGCTTAATTTTTAATGAAAAAGAACTAACTTATGTGCAAGAAGCTAGAAACAGAAAATAATGTGCATTTTTGCTTGATAAATGACTTGAAAAACTAATCAATTTTTCAAATTTCTTTTGATTGATTGATGAGTCATTGTTTCAGCGTAGATGTACTGTCAGTGGATCCTGCAAGTAATACTTCCCTTACTGTTTTCACTGAGAGGATGCTGATGAAAAAAAAGTGTAATCATCATATGGAGGTGCCAATTTTAGATGTGTGGGCAGACTCGAATGTGTCATAGAGTTTATTAATTTGATTTATGTATTTTATCATCATCATACTCTGCTGGTATTTACAGTGTCTGTGGGGGCAGATAGATAAAGCTGAGCAGGTGCAGTGTCTAAAGTTACACAGAGGTGTTGGCTGTGGGCAGTCAGCAGGACACATGGAAGAGGAAAGCAACAAGCTGACACTGAGGCGCCTGGAGGCACCGATCCACAAGTTCATTAAAGTGGCTCTACCCACGGACCTGGAGAGACTGCAGAAACACCACAATAACATACTGAAGGTGACGGCTGAAATCTGGCTGGACACATGATCTCACCCTCACATGCACACTCTTACTTCCGGTCAACAGATGGACAACTGATACTTTTTCTTTCATTTTCGCAGTACCAACACAGCCAGCAATGGGACCGCCTTCATCAGGAGCATATCAATGCCAGCAGAACTGTTCAGGTATAATAATACTGATAGTCGGTAAACTTTAGTGTTTATGTGTGTGACAGATAGTGAGAGGTAACTGGCCTGTCAGGACATTATATTCTCCTGAGATTTTGTAGATGAGCCATATTATTGTTTTGTTAACCATTAGGCTATTTGATATTCCAATGTCATCATAACATCCTCTGATGTAAAACTACCAGCCGCTATGCCATCACAGAGACAATACTATTTAGGTCTGACTCTGGCTAGATATTTGAATGTGAGTATTGTTTAGATTTTCATTAAATTCCTGATTACACATGAGCTTGAAACAGCATAGCATGACTTGTCCAGAAAATTAGGAACTCCAGTGCCAGGACAGCAGTGGTGTCTTTATCCAGTGAAACATAGACAGTGCTCATGGTGATGTTTGAATAAAGGAGTAATTGTCAGTCACCAACACCTCACTTTGATAAATGTCTGTTAAACCCTTCCAGACCACAGTGAGCTAAGTAAATATTGTATTGTCTGAAACAACCACCTGTTTTTACATTACCAGGTTGCACAATAACGGCTAGATCATCTCCATGACAACTCCATCTGCTGAGAAAGGCTGTGTGATATAATAAATCTGTGTCAATGTATTATTTAGCCAGAAAATGTTACCTTCTGTTTTTCATACAGCTACATACACATGAAAAACACAGAGTTAGTTATTAGGAACTGAATTAATGTTCTACATAAAAAATTCCATGTACTTTAAAAAAAAAATTAGGACAAGAAAAGAACTGTTACCTCAACCGGACCATCTCTTGTGTATGTGTGTGTGTGTGTGTGTGTGTGTGTGTGTGTGTGTGTGTGTGTGTGCGTACACACACAAACACACACACACAAGAGATGGTCCACGTGCGCGTGTGTCTCTAAGTACTTGTGTACTTGTTCACATGGTGGGTGTGAAATGCCTTTGGGGATGTTGTTGCCTGGAAGCCACCATGTCTCTGAAGGTGAAATAACTCCAAGCAGACACACACCTATTCTCTCACCATTACTCTACAAATCCCAGGGACACACACAGAGTGCTTTCTCATGTCTTCATGGTGTTAATCCAGAGGCTACTCTGCTCTGGATGTGTATATACTGTATGTGTGTGTATATGGGCCTATGCTCCATAGATAGATACTGTAGGTATATAGAGTGTAGGTGGAGTATGTCAGTCTGTTTAGGCTCTTTTTTGCTTCTTATCCATTTTTCTTTTGCCCCCCACCTTGCATAAAAACAGACTGAAGTCTCTCTGCCTGCTGATGATTGACATGTACCTCCACTAGCCTGTCACCAAGCTAACCCCCAGGATGAGTGCACAGGCGGACTCAGTACCCCCACCATCACCACGGCAGCTACAACAAACGCTGCGAGACAGGGGAGCATAGTCAATACTGTTTTATCATGAATATCTGCTATTGAGTCTGTGGTCAGTTGGTCTGTCTGTGTGTGTTCAAGCTACTAACGGTCACAGTTAATTTGCAATCTGACAGGTTCCTGACCTGCCTGTCTTGGTGTTAATCAGTGTGTTTTTCAGTTTTATGAACGTGAGGCCAAGTGTATGCACGTTTGTTTATTCATGTTGTGTAATTACCAGAATGTGTTATCGGCAGCCCGTTGACCCCCTGAGCCCGGGTCGTGCCGCGGCCTAGAGGACTGATGGCTGGGATGTAATCCTCCTGTCACCCTCAGGGCACGGCAGGATGAGGGGGCTTGTTTTCCCCAGCCTCATTCTGAACCTTATTAAGCCCCCACTAAAGCACGCACACACATTTCCCATCACTAGAAGAGTTTATATCTTCCCTACTGGAGCAACAGGCAAAATGAAGTTTTATGTCTTGTCTTGATATATTATCATATATAGCAATACAGATTCATATGTTTTTGTTGTGACAGCTGAATTTAACCACAGGTTTGTTTGTCTATATAATCAAGGATCTCAGTCCCCTGCATTTCATTTCAATATTTGTGACACTTGAGAATGAGAAACCCACTCCTCTGTCTCTCTGCAGCAGCTGAGAGCTAACATCAGAGAGATGGAGAAGCTATGTGCTCGGGTCCGTGCTGAAGACGCCGATGCACTGGAAGTCCTTGTCAAGCCAGTCAGGGACAGAGCGTCAGCTGCCGCTCGAGACTTCTTGCTTTTGCACTCTAACCCTGTGCCACAGCCCACGCCGCCACCACCATCACCACCACCTGCTGCTCAGCCATCCAGCTCTGTGTCCAGCAGTAGCCATGTTGTCAATGATGTGGGTGAGGAGCCAGTGTCTGGCATGCAAGTACAACTCCACCTTCCAGAAATCCCTGCAGATCAGAGTGCAGCTGAGTCCTGGGACAACCTAGAGCAGGTATGCATGTGTGATACAGACATTTTTGCATAGTAACATGTAGTTTGGCAATCATACTCTATTTTATACTTATTATTTTATGCTATTGTTAGGGTTAGCCCCGAGCTTCACCTCCCTGTGTAAATTGTGACATCAAAAATCTGTCAAATTGTGTTTAATGTGGTCAGGTACTACGCAAATCTGAGTTCTTAGTGTGTTATTACCTTCCATGTTTAGACAGGCCTTTTTCTAGTCTTACTAGACAGATACTTCATTCATATCCTTGGGGGAATTCAAATTGTTCAGCAGCTCACACATATATGCCATTTAGATTTTTTCTGTTTACTGTTTTTTTTTTACTACTTAACAGTAGCTCATTTCTGTCCACTAAGCTGTTGCAGTGTGACGACGTGACAACATGAACAAAAGTAGGACCCTGAAACTCTAAACTCTAAAGCAGCTAAATTGAATTCAGCTGTTTTTTTGTTTTTTTTGTACTTACACCTTTTCCAACTGCAGTACTGTCTATGAGAAAAGCCTATGTAGAGTCAAATGAAACCACTAAACATAAAGTAAATGAAAGTTGTTTTCCATCCTCCGTCTGTACTAAGTGTTGCTATGGTTACATGCATTATTCATGGTTAATGCAAGATTATCTATTGCAATTGACCCCTCTTACCTGTTCTTATAGATGCACCTATTTCATTCTGCTTACTGTAAAACACACATTTATATTTATTGTCATTAGTTAATAGTACTGTCATTCTCCAACACACTGACACACTACAGCTGTAGACTTGTGTGATAAGCATCATAATGAAATAAATACAGCAATTATTTCCTCTCAGGATCTGAAGGAGCTGAACGGTTTGGTGACAGAGTTCTCTCTACTTGTCCATGTGAGTACAAACGCTCTACTCAGCCATATATTTCCTAGGCTGCTACATTTACATTTTGACATTGTATGCGTTTCTCTATCTACATGTGTGCACAGCTACCCCTGTGAACAAAAACAACGTGACAGAGACAGTTCGCCTATAGCGTTTCCAGGAAGTAGTGTGTATTTGACCGTGCTTTTGTTCCCTGGTAAGACTCCTCTGAGAGGAGGATACACAGATCAACTCAGGACTATTGCTGGGGCCCCAGAGGCCCTTCACCCAGGCAAGAGGAGAGGTTGAGGAGTAGACAGTGGAGAGAAGGAGGATTTGGGGGAGGACAGCAGGTTGTCTACGGAGAGAGAGAGGAGAGGAACAAGGGATGCATCGGAGCAGGTGGAGAACAGACGGCTCAGATTATCACTCTGTCCTCAGGGATGGAGGGAGAGAAGCAAGGAGGCAGCGTGGAAGGAGAGATTAAGAGAGAGAGAGAGAGCAATAGGGTGAAGCTGTAGAGAGGGTGAAGAAAAACAGGCAGAGGCATGGGGATTTTTTTTGGGGGGGGGGGGGCAGAGAGAGCGTAGACATGTTGTTGTGGTGTCTCTAGGGTAAGAGACACCGTTAGGGGAGTAATATTCCAGTGCTCAGTCACAGTGGAAATACTGAGTGAGTGTGAGTGCGTGGTTGTGTCTGTGTGTGTCTGCGTCATGTCAGCGCTTGTATGCTTATGTGCTCATCCTTATGTTTTTCTTTTATGTGTTCTTTCATTTTGTCGGTCTAGGTTTTCTAATAGTTAAAATTGACAAATACAGTTTTAAATATCTAATAATTTGTTGAGTATTTCTTCTATTAATCATGTACAGTGTTAAATCTCAACAATGGGCAAATTCCCACTGCAGGTTGAATCTATGGTCTCTATTGTCTAAAACAGACAAAACTCCTTTTGAGTTTGACTAAACCTAAAAAAAAAAAGTTAAAAAAAAAAAAATAATTTTTAAATTTCATTCCACTTATTAACCATAGCTTCAACACTGAGGCACTGCACCAATTAGCTTTTGTTGCTTTGTAGGTCTTCTGTTGACTTGACTGTGACTGTTGACAACCTCCATTTAGTAGCTGGAGTAGATGGACTTTGTCCGGGTGTCATCAAATTGTGGGTGTTTTTTTTAATGGACTTTGTAATAAGATTGTTTTGTTAAATTGTGTGGTCTAGATAAAAAATATCAAAAAGTCTATTGTTTAACTGATTGTTTAACAAACAGTTAACCATACCTCACTAGACCAAACTGGACCTCATAAACATAACAAAAACATGTGGCCACATTATAGGAAAATATTCAGGTTTATTGTTTGGAGCTGTGACAATTAGTCAATTAACTGTTAAACAGACAATTAATGAGCAACTGTTTGATAATGTAATAATTTTTTGGTATATTGTTTAATATTATTATTATGATTATCTGGCAGGATTTTTTGTCTTTATTAGATACGGACAGTTTAGGATACACAGTAAACAAGAGGGAGGTGCAACAGATGTCCTTCACTCAACTTAAATTAGAGATTTTCCAGCTCATATTTACCATTAACTTGTGGTGAGCACATTGAATAAAACAAAATGTTTGAAAATGGAACTTTGATGCCTCTACTTTCTGACATTTTATTGACCAAATAATCAATAGAAGACAATTAGCAGATTAATCAATAATGAAAATAATAGTTTTTTGCAACCCTATTATCATTTTAAAGTGTAGCTTTAATGGATTGGTCTCAGTGAAACAGCTGCTTTTCTGATCCAAGAAGAATCTGAGTCATAAGACTGAAAACTGCCCTCCTCAGTCAGAATAGGTTTAACATTTTTTGAAACCTTCATGAAAAAGTGGTAAAAAGATTTGTAAAATGATTTGAATCAGAGACAGGAGGTGAGAGGGGAAGAAGCAGTTTTGAGGAAAGGTGAGGAAGAAGAGAAGGAGAAGAAAAATGCTCTGGTTGATGTTTGGTCACTGTGCCTATCTAGCCCCCACATGGAGAGAGACAGCTGCCACTCTGAATATTTCATGAGATCTACACAATGCCACACACATTCACCGTATGGCCCCACCCCCGGTGAAATCTCTCTTGAATATACCTACAACCTCCACACACACACACTAATCTTGTGCGGTGGAGCAGAATCGGGACATATAGGAAAACCTAGTACACAGGTGGTTGCTCATTCGTACATGTGTATACTGTATCTACCAGTGCGAGGTATGTGTGTGTATGTTAATATGTGTTTGTATGTCTAACCCCTGTGCACCAGTCCCAGCAGGAGAAGATTGACAGCATCGAGGACAACATCAACACAGCCGCTGCCAACGTGGAGGAGGGGACCAAGAGCCTGGGGAAGGTGTGTGTGTGTTTGTGTGTGTGGTGTTTGGAAGATGGGGAGATCGATGGCACTTTGCCTCCCAGCCATTCCACAGCGTTTGTCCCTATTGATCTGTTCGAATACGGAGGAAAGCTGCAATTAAGGAAATAGAGAGAGGAGAGGGATAGAGAGGAGTGGAGGGGAGGAAGAGTGATAGAGAGGTAGGATGAGAGTGGTGACAAGAGAGGGTCTATGTGTTAGTGTGTGTGTAGCATTAAGGAGAGGTTTGAATGACTGTTTAATAGTTTTTCAGGAGGAGCATTTGGGCCTCCACCGTCTATTCAATACACTCTTAACACTGTTCTGGTCTGAGTGTAACTCAGGAGGACACTTCAGTGCCCTTCACACTTATAATGTTGAACTTTTTGTCTGTCATACCCAAAATGAATTTTCTGGCTCTGTGTTTATTAAAGAAATGAAGAGAACATCCGATATTTTTCATTTGGGATTAGAGGAAAGGAAAGAAATGTTAATCTGTCAGATAAAGTGACCTATTTTGATCTTTGTTTTGCTCATATCTTTAGGAACATAAAGGAGGTGTGGAGCATTAACACTGTAATTACAGACAGTCAGATGGTGATGACACAGAGATGTGATTCCTGTGGTATTTTCAGAGCTGTGTTCAATCACAGCTTTCAATTAATACAAATAACATAAAAGGGAATTTTTTTTTTCACTAAACTGTAGTGTTATCCAGCCTTGCAGATTCGGATTCATTCTGATTAGTGAGATTTCTGCCACAATCTAAGTATAAGTGACTTTTAATGTGCATAACAGCATAAGGAAACAAACAAGCTTCAGCTTTTGTCTTTCTTCAGCATTTTGTCATGTTGGTGTGGCCCATATTAAATAAACAACAAGCTGATTACATCTCATTAAAATATCGTGATCATCAAGAGACACATATCAATTAACAGTAGTAGAAAAGTACAACAACTAGTCATAAGATTAAATATATCATAATATGACAATCAGATGGATAGTTATTGAATTTACATTTTCACAGTGGAAGAAAAAATACACATAAACATATGAAAACCCTGCACATCTTAAGCAGAGTATTCACAGATTATATGGATACTTACACTTCAGCAGTGTCTGTGTATATTCATATAAAAACAAGCCAAAGACGGTCCATCAATTAGGGATACTCAGTCTGTAAATAATGTATTCAATAGGCCTCCCTGACCACCTTAATACCCCTGGACTGTAGTCCTCAAACTCCATGACCAGCAGAAGTGAAACTTCTCCACCTTTGCTGATGCTG
This sequence comes from Rachycentron canadum, assembly GCA_038496675.1. Classification (NCBI taxonomy): domain Eukaryota; kingdom Metazoa; phylum Chordata; class Actinopteri; order Carangiformes; family Rachycentridae; genus Rachycentron; species Rachycentron canadum. Next base: position 1,407,297 of record CM076653.1, read on the forward strand.
CTCTTATGAGACCCTGATTCTCAATTGTCATTTGGTTTTGGCCACATAAAGTTCTGTTTCTGCCTGTGTGAAAGTATAAAAAAAAGGTCCTCTTTAGCAGCAGCATGACAAATCACACAATTCAAAATGCTGAAGAAAAACGGAAACATTTATTTGCTACTGTGCATGTAAAAATGGATTTATACTTAGATGTGAGTGCCAATGACTTTTCTGCCAGTTTTATGACTTTTGGGTTGACACCTATTATACTTTTAAAACTTTTGAGTTGCGTTTGCCAGATCCTTTATTGCCAACACCCAAGTACAATGGAAGTTTCTTTTGTGATGCTCAAAGCATTCAAAGATGACATTTTACAAATTTAACAACAACACCCCCCCTGGAAACTGTGCTAAAATAGTTTTTATCAGGACTATTTCTTTGTCAGAAAGCAGTTAAGGTTTGTAAGAAAGACACGTTACTCTACTCTGTAAATTATTATCAGTTCTAATTATAATTTTTTCGGAGGCTGTAGCTCATGTGAATGTAATTTAATTTCACTCATTTTGAGTGAAATTAAAAATGACTCATTAAAAAATCTAGACAAAACTGAAACTATCTGCATGGTTATATATCAGTGATGGTATGTTAGAAACAATTTTTTGCAATGTAAGAATAGTGACCTTTGTCTTTTTATATATTTACAGTTTAAATAGTGTAGATAGCGTAGATGTACTTTTATTTATTCCTGGAGGGAAATTAAGTTGTCAAGCAGCTCAAGGTAAAAAAACAAAGACAACAGCACCAAAGTATATATATATATATATATAT
>CM076653.1:1408503-1437692 GCA_038496675.1 Rachycentron canadum
ATATATATATATATATATATATATATATATATATAGTCTTTTAAAATTGTTAATTCAAATTAAATTCACCCAAATGGTGACACAAACAAAGGTTGACCTCTCTGTGAGGTTTCTGGTGGATGTAGTGGGCTGCACATTAAATGGGGGGGGGCGAAGATAAAGCAGATGAGAGGGATGTCAGATGTTTTTGCATGTTTAAAGGTTGTAATCTGTCATCAGGTCAAACAGCATTACACACATGTGCACAGTGTGCAGTCACACAACACCCACATTTCCTCCCATCTCCTACAACCTGTATCCAGAGTCCTTTTAACTCAACTCAGATGAAATTTAAATTCCCTCAACTGCCACAGGGGTGGGGACAAGCAATGCCAGCTTTTGAACTAGATTAATTTAATGGTGAAGTGTTAATCAAGTGTGTGTCCCTGTGCATGTGTGCATGTGTGTGTGCGAGGATGGTCAGAGAATCAGCCATTAATTGCCATCAGCAAAGAGCACCTTCCACTCTGATGATAACAGCTGTAATAACACACAGGCCACATCTCTCTGATTTCTCCTAAATGAAGATAATGAAAATGCTTTGATGCAGCTGTGGAAGTGTGGGTTTACTTTTGCACATGCAGGCTTGTTTGTGACATTTTTTTTTCTTCTTCCTTCCGTGGGTCGATGTGTGATCATGAAAGGATAGACACATCCAAACTCTATCTCAGACTGTCTTGAAGCCACAAAGTACTAATGCCTCTAAGACGTGTGTGTGTGTGTTAAATTAAACTAGAACATATCTCTTTCTCCTGTCTCTCCAGGCGGTCGGCTACAAGTTGGCGGTGCTGCCGGTTGCTGGGGCGCTGCTGGGCGGTGTATTAGGAGGTCCACTTGGCCTGTTGGTTGGGTTCAAAGCTGCAGGGGTGGCTGCTGCTCTGGGAGGGGGCGCCCTCGGGTACGCAGGAGGCAACCTGGTGCAGAAACAACGCAAAGCTCGTGTAGATCTACAGATGAAGCAACTGACAGCACCACCACCAGAACCACCTGCTGAACCAGAATCCAGCAAGGACAAATGACCAAACAGTTGTGGTTAGTCCTGACTTCAAGTGCTGGACAGTCACTGACGAATCTGTGTCGACTGGCCAATCAGAACCACAAACCAGACTCAAAGACACTCAGTATTTGACACTAGCCCTGCACATTGTTACCAAGCATTGCTGTGAAACAATTATGTAGTTACCTAAATGTTGGATACTTCGATTCAGTGTTTCTGTGAGGACATTCATCAAATTTTTTACACAATAACCAAAGTTTTTACACTATAGCTGTTGGTGCATGGTTGGATCAGCCTGACCTGTGAGCACCACTTACTAAATTAAGTCCTAAGCACCATATAAATGAAGTCAGATTAACAGATCCAATTATTTTGTCAATTGCAAGTTAAGTCCCAATATAAAAAGCTGTACTACTGAAGCTACAATAAGAACAGTGTGTGGGGAACATTTTTTTGGCCTAACATAATTGTGGTACTATATTTATTTAATAATGTAAATTAGAGTGTCTGCTTCAGAGTTTATATATATTATACTCTATGTAGATATAAAACCATTTTTGCGTGTGAAAGAAAATATTGCACAAAAAGCACCAAAGTGCCACTGTCCAGATCACTTCAGTAACTGGAGTGTTACAAACCTGCCTTGTATGGATTATACTACTGCTAGTTTACTACCAAATAAAATGTTTCTTTACAAAAGTAATGTCATTCATTAGATACAAAAAACAGAAACAATAGCAGAGAAATGAAAAAGCATCAGACCAGACAACATCCTGTAAAATGGTTTTTAATTTACTTTTTCATTTTTTACTCTCCTTCACCTCTGAGATGACTGGTTTAGAAATGGCATCATACTAACCCTTGTTACTCCCCTGTATGTAGGCTGATATGTCACTATGCAGGTATCTGTTGACCTCTATGGAAGGGCAGGACGCACAGTACAAACTTAGCAATGGATCCCCGTACTCTTAAAATCTGGCATCCACTTCTGAACTTCATTCAGTGGAGCTCAAGGATCTAGATTTATACCAAAAACCTCAAAGACATATAAAGAGACAAAACCAGTTTCAAGAGGACTTGTATAAAGTGGCAGACTAAATTTTCACCATTCATCACATGGGTTTTTCCCTCTTGTCTCTTGACTTTTTGAAACACAGGGAAGGATGCAGTCTTTTCTCCCCCAGCATGATGACACATTTGACATGTGACAGCAAAAACAGCCATTTCATAAATTCATGACATGTTACACCATTTCAAAACATTTGTTTCGTCTACTTTGATTCCCAGGAACACAACTCAGAGGTGTTACGGCAAATGCTGTGCCTATAAAAAAAAAAAAAAAACATCCCCTTTTGACCTATTCATATTTTACAGTTTTATAGCTCTGGTTGTAATTAAACTTTAGACACTGATCAACAGACTGATTCTGATTGCATACATTTTCTCTCAAGACAGTTCTCAAAAGAGGCACCTTTGGCAATAATTTCAAACAAGCTCACATGGAATCCAACTGAAAAGCCATTTTCCAGTCATGCAAGCAAAGTCTGGATTGGACTCAGGTTGCTGGTTTAACCAATCCAGAACATTGACATGGTTGCGCTCATGTCATTTCTGTGTTCATTTACATTGAGGTTTGAGGTTTACGTCTTCCTCCTACATAGATTAATATACTTCAAGGTTTTTGTCTTTGGGTTTCCATTTGATCCTTTCTACAAACCATCTAGGGCCTGCTGCAGAGAGGCATCCACACAGCATGATGCTGCCACCAGCAGACTTCACAGGCGGAATAGTGAGTTTTTGATAATGTGCAGTGTTTAGTATTATAATCGAAACGCTCACTTGCTTTAACATTACAGTTTTCTGTTGGTTGGTGACAAAAAAAATCTTCTGTGATTCAGTGTTTAAAAAAAAAAAAAAAAAAAGTAAAATATAAAAAGATCCAAGGGGACGAATATTTTTTTTACAGGCACTGTAAGAGACATCATTATCTATTATCATTTAGTACCAGGGAGAGAAGGGGGTGCATCTCAATGGGCTGGAGTAGCTCTGTCTCTTTATCTTCTTTCTCAAGTCATGATTTTAAATTATGTTAACCCTAACAAGCATTTCAAAATACTTTTCTATTCCTTCAGAACTCAGTGTGTAAGTATGTGTGGAGAAGATATGGAGATAAAGCTACTTCAAACAGGCATATTGTTATTACTTGTGCTATACAAATGAATTAGACAAGAGTTGGTCATATTGAGATGCAGCCATGAGGTCAGTGAGACTAAATAAGTGTCTCCTAGCAGACAGGCTGAACTGAACTACCCACAGATAAGAACCATACAACTGGAGTGAGGGGAACTTTTTTCCTACAAATAGCAGGGTGATGAAAAACAAAAGAATAAAATAAAGAAAACTCTGCATTTAATTTAGACCAACAATGAGATTCCCATGTAGCACAAACATATTTACAAGCTCCAAAAAATAAAAGTAAAAACACTTCTCTTAACGTCCTAATGCCCCTAACCCCTTGCCCACACACATCTCTTCTTTATCCCCTTTGTTTTAATCCAAAATAAAAACTGTACGTGAAAGACTTATGAAAATATAGGTTATTCCAACATAGTTGTGTCATGGACTGCTCCTCACTTCTCCTCCTGTCTTCTTTTTCATCTCCTTCATCCTGCTCTTCTCCATCTATCTATCTCTCTTCAGTAAGGGTGTTGGGTGTTGCTGTTCTGTCCCGCTGGCCTGTCCCAACCCTAACCCCCTCCCTGACCCTGGGGCGTGGCATTGAGTCACAGGTTCACTGGAAGGCCGTAGAGGTCACAGCTCGTCACGGTCCCGTCTGAGGATGGTGTAGCGACTCTCGCTGGGTGCTAGCTTTTGGAACGAGCTCTCTGGAGGGCTACTGGCCACTTCTCCTCCCGTCTCCTCCTGAGGGTAAAAGCCATGTTCAAAACAAACTTTCAAATTTTACATGATATAGCAAACCCAACTTTAAGTGACTCTGAAGTCCCTGCTGCAGTCTGACCTGTCCAGGCGTGCTATCTGTGGGGTCAGGACCATGGTGAAACTCTCGGTGAAGCTTTCCAGAATGAAGGTCCAACACAAACTGTCTCAACTTGCCAGGGACACTGCAAAAGACACACAGAAACAAAAACATCTGTGTCAATCTCCCTGTCTTTTTTCCCATAAGGCCTGTTTGTACAAAAACGTTCAATTCATCAAACTTTAAACTCCAAAGAGTTGATTTAAACTGTTCATTTCAGCCTACCCTGCCTGTTCATTTAAGTCGATCACAAACTGACATCCCCAAATTTCTTTACAGGGCTCTATGTTCTGCTCTATTTGAAGCCAAATCTCTTTTACAGAAATTTTACCCAAGAGTAAAAGGACAATTTTCACACCACTGAGCTTCAAAAGAGAGGAAAAGACAAGAAAGAAAAAGAGGCACGAGTTGACATGGTGAATAAGTATGTTTTTCTATAATAGTGAAAGTGGTTTACAATTTCACCCATTCACACGTCAGTGGTGGTGGAGCTGCAATACATGGCACTGATCTCCCAGTCAGCAATCGGGGAATGAACCAACAGCCACTTTGTCGCCAAGCTACATAAATTCTCCAGTCAGGGCTTATCGAACAGGCTATGCTGTGAGGCAGCTGTTGGACTGGAGAACTTTCCTCAACAACTACTGAAATATACACGTCCTCCTGTCAAAATATGCTTTTAAAAAATTGTAATATATAAATAAGTGCTGTGAACCTTCCAATAAAATTATAAAAGTTTACATTGTTATAATGACACTTTAATGCTTTCATTGAGAGATTTTTTTTTTTTAAGTGTTTTGTGTTTGTGCATTTCTCATACAACAGGTCTAGAAAACTGAATTTTTGAGTGTAATAAAAAAAGAATCAAAAATCACTATCACTCCAAAAATGCTTTTGTACTAGTGATTCTTGCAGGAGGCACATTAACTGTGTCTGACAAAGGCATTCCTGTGAACTAATGAGCGGGTCGGACAACATGAGTCCCTGCGGACGTGTCATGAAGAAGCATTAATCCATATCAACGGTGTCCTGTGAAGTGTGCTTATTAACGACAGGTCATGTGCCATTGTCATATCACACAGACAGAGCTGGTCCCTGGTCACCCTGTGTGTCGGGACAGCATGCAGACACATGCAGATGCAGATGCAGATGCGCGCACACACGCACACACACACAGACACACACACACTCACACACACACACACATATATATAACATACACTGCACTAATGTAATTACAAGCTGTGTGCCACATGCAGTAGTGATGTGATGCAATTAGGTTGTGGAGGCTGGTCAGTCCTCAGGGCTTCTGTCTATCTGATCAGACTCTGATTGGGGACTCGGGGGAGGCAGAGTGGAGGGGGGCAGAATAAATAAGATTAAATTAGATTAGACTGGATTAGTTTAGCATTTATTGCACGTGCCAAATCACGTCACATTAGCTCTGGTGTCCTGGCCCATTCATAAAGGACAGATTTTAAGAGGTGTGACATTTCTCTGGTGTTCACCGCACAGAGGATTGCAGTGTATGTCTGTCTGAGTGTAATGAAATTAACTTCATTTAAAGGGATCCTGTTATGAACAATTTCACATAGAGGTAAATCATATCATTTAGCTCATCAGCATTAAGCAATAACTGTTCAAAAATGTCCAAAAGTATGTCCATTGTCCAATATATCACATCTATTTGACATGTGGATGATTCATGTTGTTAATCATGTCGTCTGTGGTAGGTTTTCATTTATATTTGGGTATTTCTTTTGGCAATTAACGGTTACCAACCCATAATTTCATAATGTTTGAAGGAAGGACACACATAGTGGAATGACATGAAACTGTATTAAATGACAGTATGACATGCAGTAAATAATTTATTTTAAGTTCTAAATTTCTATATGCACATACACAATGCATCCATATACAGAAAATCTTGTGAAAGGCAGTACTTACGCGAGGTCTTTAAAGTCAGGAAAGACATACATATGTCTGAATGAGTCTATAGCGATGACGGGACAGTCGGCTGGGGTTTTCTGGATATGGAGAAGAGGATGGCGGAACTTATCACAGTCCGCATGAAGGAAGTTTATAGATCCTGAGGAGGAGAGCAAACGCCGATACCAATGTCACAAACACCATTTCTGTACAGAAGCCTTTTGGTTTTAGAGTAAAAATTACAAACCTGGCAGGTACAAAATTTCACAATCACTGACCTTTCTCACTGATGAGCTGGCGGGCTACTTCATGTTGGAATTTCTCTAAACTCTCGAGGTCTTCTTTGATATGGAACAAGATGAGGAAAGGGATTCCTTCTTCCGTCAGCTCCTGGAAAACACACAAGGTGTGAAAAATCGATGGTCAGCTCCTCTCTGCGGCCCAACAGATTATCCACCATGGACTCAATGAATATCCTTCATGGCTGCTTTTCAAATTAAATATCTGTACATCTACATATCCATATTTATACAGCTAATCTCAGACCACAAAAGCCAAAAAAGCAACAGAATATCAATGCCATATATGCAAAAGCAGATAACAAACCTCTCCATTTTCAAAGGTGATCTCCCTGACCAGAGGCACACACTTGTCCTGGGCCCAAGCATAAGTCAGGTCAAAGTTGGTGAGTGAGCCGAGGTAGATCATGTCAGGTATGCTCTCGCCCACAGGTTTGTAGATCACATTGTCTCCACTGAAGCGCTCGGACTCAGAGACAGCACTAATGAAAAAAAGCAGTTTTAAAAAGTTTAAGATAACAAATACAAATAGAGGCAGACCATTAAAACAATGGCTAATATATGAACTCCACTCAGATCTAAAGATGGTGTTGTGACTCACCCAAAGGCAGCCAAGAACGTGCAGTCATCTCGAAGGATGTTGGCAACTTTTTCATATTTGTGGTAACTATCAGAGTCCTTTTTTTCAAAGTAACCTATGATGTTTCTTTTGGCCCTCTGTTCAATAACAAAGCAGAAATATTAAGAAAATAAAGTATATAATATAGTTTCATAAGGTGGGAATTTATTTTTCTATAGCCAGGGCTTGTATATTTTCCACTTACATCCAGAGCATTAACCTCCTCCAACGAGTGCATTTCTTTCACGGGGTCGACCTGCTGCTGGCGAATGAAGTCAGCAATGGCCACCACTGACCTCTGACCCCTGTACTCCCTCTTCATCATCATCCCATTGCGGAACAACTTCAACGTTGGGTACTTGGTGATGCGGTACCGCTGGGCGATGTCCGCTACACACAGAGGGAGAGGAGAAGTTAAGTAAAGAAGGACAAATCAATTGATGAAGAGGAGGAAGCAGAGTAAAAACACATGGGGATGGGTAGATGAGGAGCGTAGCAGTGACAGAGACAGCGGTTAAACCTCAGTCTGAAAACACTGCCTTCAGTCAGCTCTGAGCTCTGATCTCCAACATAAAAGCTATCNAATCAAAGGATGAATTAGAAAATTTAATCTCCCTGTTTATTTTACAAGCTTTGAGTATATAATCAGGATCAACCTCTTTCAATTGTTCTGCACTTTACTGTTCAATACACTTAATTCCTACTGCACCAGGACCAGGCAGGACGTACTCCTCTGCAGTGCGCTGCATACGGGGGCTACATCACCTGCATGGCTGTTCTTATGGAGAATAATGCTGATCCAAACATACAGGACAAGGAGGTAAGGATCTTCTCATATGTCAACAAATGGAACAACACTCCTATCTATGTTGTTGGAGCATTTGGACACAACTGCAGTGTAAATGGATGCTTTTCCTTATGGGTGCACAGGGGCGGACTGCTCTCCACTGGTCATGTAACAACGGCTACCTGGATGCTGTAAAACTGCTGCTGGGCTACAATGCCTTTCCTAATCACATGGAGCACACTGAGGAGAGGTGAGGGCCGAGCCATTCAACAAAGGCAGCAGAGGTGACAGTAAAGTGAGAGTGGAAGAATGGATCCAGGGATGACACAGGTGTTTGTGTTGAGCAGGTACACCCCTCTGGACTATGCTCTGCTGGGGGGGCACAGTGAGGTGACTCTGTTCATGCTGGAGCACGGCGCTCTGTCCATAGCAGCCATCCAGGACATCGCTGCTGCCTTCATCCAAGCTGTCTACAAGGGCTACACCGTCCGCAAGGCCTTCAGGGAGAGAAAGCAGCTCCTCATGAGGCACGAGCAGCTGCGTAAGGATGCAGCCAAGTGAGTAACAAGTGTTCAAACAAACACTCAAACGTATTTACACGAACCAATGCATATAAAGAATCTTTGTCATTGTTTCTGTGCTTTGAAGATGCTTGTATTAATTGTGAGGCGCTCACTAAAATCTCTCTTTGCCACACAATACCATTAGCATTTCACCTTTACATGTATTGTGCTCACATCTCATTTCTGTTTCTGTCTTCATTATCTGTCTGTCCTCTTTCTCCCACCTCTGCGGGAACAGTCACACTCGCACCATATCTGTCTTTCTTCCTGTCACCCCAGCACACACATATGTCTTCCCCCTGTCTTTCCCTTTTAGCTTGCTCTCCTTTTGTCATTTGCTCACGACTCTCATCTTTATTGTTTTATATGATGCTTTTGAGAAATAAATTTGTTTAAAGAGGGCACATTGACTTCCACTTTTTCTTCATGATATTTTAAGCAGCTGTTGGAAATGATGGATTTTGATGTTTTTCTCACAAAGTACTAAAAATATTCTACAACTTCTTTCCTTTTAATTCTTTTTGCCTTCTAATCCCCAATAGAAAACCAAGTTGTTGCCACACGCCTAAACTTTTTATTGCTCCAAATGCTGCCATGATGATGGATGTGCATTGACCTAAATATACCCATCAGTGCCACTAAAAAAGCATTTAAAATGAAATACTTTTTTAGACCTGTACCATAACTATCTATGTGGTGCATTTCGCACACAACTATATGCGATGATTGGGTCTGTCCCTTCTTTGTGTTTAGGAAACGAGAAGAAGAACAGCGGAGAAGAGAAGCAGTGCAACAGGTTTCAGAGTCCACTGCAGAGAAAACCAAGGTCTCTCTGGTGAGGGCAGAGAAGGAAAAGCTCTCCCTAGTCAACATGGTAGAGGAGTTATCCATGAATGACAGTGTGGTGGAAATAAAGAAATCATCCAAAGCTGAGCGGAAAAAGAGCAAAGAGGAGAGACACAAAGGTACAAATGCGATGGCAGTTTGAGATTTGAATTGTGAATAATAATGGTATGACAGTTATGATACTGTTTCAGCATTAGAGATTATAATAACCTTCTGTCTGAACATTTTTATTGATTTGTTTATTAAAATGTTGTTAAATCCACCCACCAGCCCACAAGAGCAGATCCTCCAGAAGTAAAGCATCAGAACCGCAGGTGGTTCCTCAGGCTTCGAGGCAACACACTCATGTTACCAGTGATACAGTGCCTGGTGCTCCCCAGACCACCAGGCTGAAGGAACTTCTCTCTCCTGCCAGCTGCAGCCAGCCACCCAGCATCAAACCCAGACCCCCCTCCTTGCCCAAAGTCAGGGAACAACCTTCCTCCATCACAAGCACTCCTTCTACAAGTGTCTCCTCTATGGACCAAACTGAGGCCAGTTCCAGAGAACACATCCCTTTAAAAAAGAGAGACTCTCACACGAATGCACAGACTGCCCCTGGCAATACCTATGCCCACACCTCTCCACAAAAACACAGAAACCACAAGGAGCAGACTTCAGAGAGGGCTGCCACCAAAGACCAAACTCATACTCCCTCATTAAGAAGTAGTTCATCATTAGACCACAAAAGCCCCTCCAGAAAAACTGGCACACATGCACCAACCCCAGCACACGCACACAGGGGACACGAGAAAGAGCAGCGCAGGAGGAAGAACGAGGCTGCACGCATCATCCAGCGAGCCTGGCGAAGGTGAGTTTAAGTGTTTGCATTTATGTTCATACCTGGAGGGGTGCTCAGTAGCTGAAGCTTCTGCGGCTGTGGGAGATTGCCATGTGGTGCCCACATGTGCCCTCGCCCTCATACATGCCAACTGGTTCTCATCTTTCTGTAACACCGCCCCATCTTCGGTCTGGATGCCATCAACACTTGAGCAGTGGGGGGGAGAGCGTGGGAGATGGGTGAGACAGGGATGCAGGGGACAGACGGGCTATAATCTAGAGCTTTCATACTGGTTTAACAAGAGGCTAAAAGTTCAGCCGTGCTGCTCTAATAGCTACCAGCAGCCTCTCTTTGCTTTTCTCCCCTTCTTACACATTCTGTGTTTCTCTTAGACGCTGCCAGTACACCACAGGAGGCCCCCTGTTTCCATTCAGCTTCACAATTATATTCTGTATGTGCTGCCTATTAACTGCCTTGAATAAACTCTGTTTACTTTGTTTATGCTTAGTGAGTACTAGTGTGAGGATTTGCCAGCTTTTGGACCTTTGAACACTGTCTGAGATGTTTTTTATTGAACAGCGTGCATGTGTGTGCTTGCATGGATGTGTGTTGGCAGGTTCCACGCACACACACGGAGAGAGATGAAGGCCTGCGAAGAGGTGGAGTCAAGCTATGCCCAAAACAGGAAGAAGATGGATATCAGAGCTCCACCTGCTAAACTGGCTATGAGTAAGAGCTCTGTGCTTCAAAGTATCTATGGTAAGATCATTTGGATTCCATATTTGTAGTTAAGTTACACTTCACACAGAACATCACATGTAGAGAAACTCATACCATTTCCCCAGAGTATAAAGCCCCCGCCCACTCCGCCTGACCCAATGAACTAATATAAACAGAGGAATATGATCTTACCTATTTCTCTCTGTCATGCGTGTTTTAATTTATGGTCTCATTTATGAAAGCCTGAATTCAGCACTAAAAAAGGAAGTAATGTCATGGCAACAACATGGGAGATGTATAATTAGTTGGCAGTGCAATTTCAAACTTCACAGCATTTGACAGCGATGCTGCAGTTAATAGTCTAATAGTGTAATGTTGTACTAATCTGGGTTAGGTTACACTGATAGAATAAGGACTTTTCAGGAGCCTCTCTGGAATAAAAATGGATCCAGAGTACAAACTTGCAGGCTCTGATGCAACTGTGCAAAAAAGTACAAGGAATACATTTTTTTATTTTTTTTTTTAGGTATTTTTGTGCCTTTGTTAGAAACGTTCAACATTTTTTATGCTTTTTGTAGAAATTTGATTGTGAAAAAGCAATTTAGAAAAGAGGGTTGACCAGTCGGATTTGAACCAACAACCTTGTTGTTCATGGTGGCATGTGAAACCTCTAGACTACCTGGGACTGAGGTGTGGTGGAATTAAAGCTAGAAATCAGAATGGTTGTCATACCAGTGTAGAAGACAGTGTAAAATGAAGAGGAACCTATGTAAATGTCTGGGTGATGTTTCAAAACATACCAGGACAGAATCTGTCTGGCTGAACTGTGTGGAACCTCTGGTAGGGTTTTGCCCCACAGACAGGCCTGACCTTCATCACACATCACCAGGTGATGATGGCAGGACAGACAGAAACATTGCTACGCCAAAACATAAGCACACTCGCAGTCTCTGCTCACAGATGGACAGATAGACCCCCCACCCCCATCGCCCTCCCCCGAAAAACTGATTCAACCCAACCTTCTGACGTGTTTTTCCCCTCCCCCTTCTCACCTCACCTCCCTCTTTCTCTGCTCTCTCGCTGACAGTCCTGGCACTGTGAAAAGTTCAGGGCTGTCAGGGGGAATGTCAGACGACTACGTAGAGCTATCTGCCGAACACACACACAAACTTATGAGACTCATGCTCTCATTTGCACCCTAATTTTTTCAGAGAAGTAGACGGAGATTTGACAAACAACTCTAGACAGGATTTCACCACTAACTAAATCATCATAAAGCATTTTAAATTGCCCTAATTATTTTATCTTAAATACATCTTTACTTAAATTTGTGAACACATAGAGACAGAAAAAACGTTTTTGACTCACAAGTAACAGATGCAATTATGTCGAAGAAAAGTTTGATTGATTTGTCAATCAAATAACTGCTATGATTCTGCAATGCAGTGCAAACATTTGTTGTGAAAACGCAATAAAGCCCAATTATTTATTTTCACTGTGGGCTTCAATGCTTTACAATCACTTAGTCTGTACTAATACAAGTGGTGACGTTTACATATTCCAAGTACTTTTAATAACAAACCGGGCACTAAGTTACTGAAATTGTTTTTAAGCTCAATGACATGATCAGTTTTGGACTAATTGGAGGTTTTTTATTTTAATGCACAATAGCTTGAAATATGAAACCTGGTGAAATACCTATAGCAGGATACCTGCACGCATCTTAAATCAGTAATAAACACTTCTTATCATACATTGGTTCTTGCATTAATGTAGATGTTTGTTTGTTGATCAGTAAAAATAAAGTAAAAACAGTTCATAGGCCCCAGCGAGATTTGAACTCGCGACCCCTGGTTTACAAGACCAGTGCTCTAACCACTGAGCTATAGGGCCATTTCTATTAGGAGTGCCGTCAGATAGGGATATAAAGACAAACAGTCTGAACAGTTGAGGGCGTGTCACCTCTCCAGATTGACAAGTTCAAGGTGTGTCCTGGGCTTTGTTTGTGCAAAACCAGCTGGTTGAATGCAGAAGTTGTTCACATGGTTAAACTGAATAGAAATATCATCCAAACATTTTTCATTATTGTTTTTTAGGCAACTCTATGGCCAGACGTGGGCGTTCACTTCGGGGCTCTCAGTCTCAGCTGCTCCTGGACATGCCGCTACGCACCCAGAGCCAGTGTAAGTGTGTGTACATACAAAAAAAAAAAAAAAAGACACACACACTTAAAATCAGGTCTCTAAAAGTTATATTTTATGTGCGTATTTTACAGTGAGCAGTTTAGACTGTGTACACCTGACAGACGCAGTGGATCAAGCCAAGCAGTTTTCTTACCACCTGAGGCCCCATAGTGCTGGACAGGGGACCAGAGGACGGGGAAAACATTGAAGACACACACACCTCTCATGGTCTTTGATGTTTTTTTAGCTGGCAGCCTTACCTCTATAGAATTACGATACACATTGTTCACTCAAAGTGCCAAGCTTTCCAAAATTAAGCCATATGACATCAGAGCCATGACCTCACAGGGTGGGGTTAAGTCTACAGAAATGGTGTGTGTAAAAGATAACCTTTCATCCATTGTGGAAGAAACACATACACACGCCATCTCCCTGGTTCTCCATCCCTCCTGCACACACACCGAGATAACCTTTCCTCCTGCTGTGGAGAATGAAGCAGTCTATCAACAGCCGGTCATACAGATAGCCCACCTGCAGCCACATACACACAGTTACTTGCTACAGTGCTTCGGTGCTTTCCCTCTCTAGAGAAAGGCATATTTCTGAACTATGCAGTTTTTATTTACTTATGCATTTGCACAAAAATAATCCTCATTGTGTAACTTTAGAAATATACCTCAATGTTTGTTGCCTTTTAATTGCATTCTAAAAAAATAAAAAATAAAATTGAAACAGAGGGTGGTGCACTTTAATTTAACTTTATTTTGCCTTTATTCTGTTTTTTTTCCCCTTTTTTTTATAATAATATATATATATCAAAAGTCACCAGCTACCCCATTAACAACTGGGCATTGTTCTGCAACAACAATAACAATAGCACTCAGAAGAGGCAAAAGGTCAATTAGTAGACCAAGAATGAAGCAATATAGAGGCAGCTTAAGACAGGAAAACAGCTGGAAAAAAAAAACTGAAGTATTCATTAATCAAAAAAATGTTTCCATTTTATGTGAAAATGAAAGTCTCGTCTTATGTTGTGCTGACAACTGTGATTGTTTCTCTGTAAATGTGACTGTAAGATTTTAGAGAGGGTGAACTGAGGAACACACTAGGTACTTGTCTGGTGGGTGTGTCAGTCAATACATGTCTTGAAGGCCCAGGTTTCCACGGTGAGCAGAAGAGCCATGAGCCACAGTGAGGCTGTAACAGTAGAGTAAATCCGTCAGCCACTGCTCCCTGGTTGCAGCCCGGGAGTACCTCTGAAAAACACAAACAGCCGCAATGAGAGATTATCATACTTTATCTCTTCATCCAAATTTTAAGACAGCATATGATGCATCTTTATCATTTACATGTAATTGCTGTGTTTACCGTGAGGTGTTGTATGATCTCCTGCAGCAGAGCAGCATTGGCTAGCAGCTGGTTGTGGAGCGGTGTGTGCTGCAGCAGCATGGACAGGATCTGTCCAAGCTGTGGCAGCTCTCCCTCACTCAGATCTCCAACACGCAACAACTGCAGAACCATGCGCAGCAGACGGGGAACAGTGCTCAGTGCTAACACACAAGCACCCCAAATTGCCTCCCTGTGAATGAGGGACATATTTTTAACGAAAATTATTGGAAATCCTTTTATTTTTTTCTCACATTGGCAAACAACTCATATCAATAGGAGCTCTTTTCCAAACATAGATCGACAAACAGTTGTAGTCGTTCAACACACACCTCTTATGGTTGGTTTCGGCAGGTGCTTCCTGCTGCAGGGTGATGAGCAGAGCCAGCAGACTGAGGCAGCACTGAGACAAGAAGCGCAGCACAGGCTCAATTGGCAGGATGGAAAGGTCCAGTAATCTGGACACTGCTCTCAGCAGGCCAGCTGCCATACTGTCAGGAACCACTCCTAACTTGGTCTAAGACACACAGAGCATATACAAGATGCTTGTTTGTTTCCCATGGAAAGTAGAAAAGTAGTTGAAGGAATAAAGCATAGGAAATAGTGAAAATGAGCACCAATCAATATTTGTCAACAGTTTCTCACCAGGTATTTGCAAATGCCATTTTGCAAGATGTCAAAGCACTGAGACTTGGAACCTAGAGTTTCCAGACAGTGGCAAACCTCCTGAAAAGGAAACAAGCACATTATATCAACAAAAGTAATTCTGTGATTTTTCCCAAACTGAGATTTTGTTCAAAATATGAGATTTCCTGTGTTTACGAGTACTTCACTGCTATACTGCTTTCAAATAAAATGAGATAGCAATTTTTAATCTTATCAACTGGTAATTCTCTTTTTTGTGCTTTGAACTCTATAAGGTGGACTATAAAGGTGTAAATGGCAGAATCTCGGCGTAAAAATAGAGTTAAGTTAGTTTTAAATACAGTTTAAATTGTATACAGTTTTTCTGTATAATACAATTTAAGCCAAACAAAAGTTTAGGGTTCTGTAACTTTGCTGGGGATAATGTTCTTATATCAGTAACTGATACATTGTCCCAGATCATGCTGTTCTCCATTTCTAAGCACTGTGGCAGGCAGTGAAAAACATCCTAAATGGTGGCATGAAGAAACAATCAAGGAGCAAATTATGGCAACATTTCTGTCTAAAGCAGCATTAACCTAATGGTTTTTTTTTTAATCAGAAAATACGCATTCCTGCTGTACCTGAACAGAGCATTTCTACATTACTGTCTGCATTAATTGAGGCCTTCATGGCTCATCATGTCTTCACCAATGACATGAGTCATTAACATCTCAAATTTCTTTTACGCTGGAATGGAGACAAGATTGGTTTCAGGCTCTAGATGCTGCCACGCTACCAACTTTTTAAAAGTGAAAAATAAGGCTCAGCTTTTCCTCATTAACTTTGAATCCAAATCAAATTTCTCATTAGCTTTTATCAAATCGAGGTGTGTGTGTGTGTGTGTGTTGAAGTGCAGAGGTGAGTGCGAGCCAGTGTGTGTCGGGACTGTGCACCTGTTGGCATTCTCCCCGTCATTAAAAACAATCCAACAGTCTCATTAGTTGAACCAGAGTTGACACAGTCCGTCCCTTAATGCTGCCACCCCCCTAACCACCACATGTGCCCTGCCTTCTCCTTCCCGCCACTTGCCTGTGATTGACTCAGACAGGGAGATGAGAGAGGCAGGATCTGAGGCCTTAATTGAGGAGTTGAATTAGTGATTATAAGCCCCCCACTTGCTCACACACACTTGCCCCAGGGCATAGTTACGTTAACGGTAATTTTTGTGCAGAAATGTCACACTCCCATCATGCCATGGGCTCTCATTAGCATTTGTGCATATCCTCTATGCCCGATAACCACGCATCTCCAACCTGCGCAACGCGATAAAGGTTCCCCTCTTAGCCGGAGTACCACGATAAAGCTTCCACCCTCTGAGCTCTACATGAGAGACAGTGAGAGACCGGGGGGACTGAAAGACCACGGCTGTGTCCAGAATATCAACATTTTTTAATTTTCAAAACAATGTCTTCTCCTCCTCCTGCTCTCTGTCCCTTTTAGATTCATTTTTATGTTAGGTCCAAGTGTTGCTTAGTGGCAGCATTTTGGTGACGAGATATATTCTATGTGAGTTTTGGGGTAATTGTAGGAAAGACTGTGCAGTGAACACACCTCAACAATGTCCCAGTGATGTGTGAACTGTTCCAGTGGGGTGGGGTAGAGACTGAGGGGTGAGAGCGGGGAGGAAGGCAGGGCACTTTCGTCGCCGGCCTCCTGCAGGGAGGCAAGCTTGTCGGACGAGAAGCCTGTTAGGGTGGAGAACAGGAAGCTGATGTAGTCCACGTCCTGCAGAGCCACTTCCTGGCTCCCAACCGACCAGCCGCTCAGAGATGACCTGGAGAACATAACCAGAGAACGTGATGCAAAATTAGACATGAAACACAAAGCTGAAAAGCCACATTTTTCTGATGATTTTACAGCTTGTAATTCATGCAACTTTTAGACAGAACACTTTATTTTTCAAATATTCTTTTTGTTATATATTCCTTACAATATTTCTTAGGATTGTATGTGATGCTGAGTTTCGTGAGAACATAATATTGGGTGTAAAAGTGCACAGAAACACAGTCGTGAAAAATTCTTCCTTATCCTGAGGGGTGGATAGATCTGTAACAGTGGGAAATGTGTGAAAAACTGTGTTTTGTGAAGCCCAGGAGGCACATGCAGACAGTCCCCACAATACTCCATGACGATGCTGCATTCCAGCCTCCTAAAGAGCTCTTTGTATCATACCCATTACACACGCATCCAATCCACTATGAACTCAGCACTCCCTCCCCTACAATTACATATATAATACTGACTCACTGACACAAGCAAAAGGTCAGACATACAAATAAACATAACCACACACACTATAATAGTACAAAGGTAGTCTGGGGTTGAGTAATAGAACAAAAGAAACTGCTTTTATTGTCACCTCAAAGTTGAATATCAAATATACAGGGCACCAGCACTTGTCAATGGACAGGGAAGAAACCAAATGCCAGGGATACCTCTGTGAAAGCGCAACACTGCCATCTGATGGGGGCTGTCTACAGTGCTCTCTGTGTGTCCAACACCATTGCCTGATTGGTTTAACTTTGTGGTTCCAAAAGTCAGAGCATTCAACAGGAATGTCTCCTTACACATATGCCAATAAAGTGAGTTCATGTACTTTCCTTAGGTCTACGAGGCTTCCAAGCTCACCTAAGGTGTACGATACGAATCAGAGAGGCAGCGAGTGCAGCAGAGATTCGTCCAGCAGTGCAGCAGCAGCTCAGGTTAGACAGAAGAGACGGTGGCATCTTGGGCAGGAAATAGAGCAGCTGCACCATTCGCTGCTGGGACTCAGCTGGTAACAGCACCACAACTCCCTCCTGTGGATCTTCACACAGACACACACAGATGAGACAGGTGCACACTTCAGGTGACAGCAATGTCCTGCACCCATTAGGAATGTAACATAAAGCTATTTCAAGAAACTCAAAATGATACTATAAAAACCTGACTGCGTTGGACTCGTAAAAAAGAAACAGACAAACAGGCATGGCCACTACAGTGAGGGCTCTGATAATGTGCGTGTGTGTGGTGTTCTGTCTCTCTCTGACGCACATGCTGATGTCAGAAGCCCTCAGACAAAAGGAGTCTTGTGATGGTGAATTGCTGGCTCTGCGGCAGTTTCTATGAGAACACTGAAAACCCCCTCCCCCTCCTTTTCTGGCCCCCTCTGTCACACACCAGACTAACTATCTGACCAACCTCTGAGCAGTAGCTATAGACAGGCTTCCAGCACTTTATTATTACTGCTTTCCGCCTCTGGTTGTAGTTCAATTTTGCAAAGTTGTCTGGAATGAAAAACGTGGAGTTATATCGCCTCCTAGGGAAATTAGTGTGTACCTCCTGTCAGAGAGAGAGAGAGAGAGAGAGAGAGAGAGAGAGATATATATATATATATATATATTTTTTTTTTTTTTTTTTTTTTTTTTTTTTTAAATCAGGCCATATTGTTTATCTCAGGCCATTTTCATGCAGATATCCCAGCTGAAACATAATGGACCTTTGGAGACTTAGGTGTGGTCAGAGGTGCAACAAACTTCAAACCACTAAGATCAGTGCTGTAATCAATGTCAGTTTTTTGTCCTGTCTGAGTTAGCAGCAATTTGATTTTCAGATATGGCTGATCTAATATAAACAAGGATAAGTAACGTCACAACAACAGATGTTGTTGCCTAAACTTTGTCCTTCTGTTTAATTTAGTAATACCATAGAGCCTGCAGGCCTGTGTCTGTAGACTGTTGAGAAGATCCTTGTTTCCTCGAGAAGCAGCAGCCTGAATGGACAGGATAAGTCGCTCAGAAAGAGCAGGGTTACGGTGGCCCAGGTGGGACAACTGCACGGGAAGAGATGCCAACCATCGACACAGCACCTTACTCCTTCAGAGAGACAGAGGGAGGGAAAATATACATGTATACAAGAAAATATACAAGTGCACCTGAAACTAAAGCAGTCATAGTTCCAACAAGGAATGATAAGTTTGACTATAAGGGCACAACTGAAGGTCTTGAATTTTAAGAATTTTCATTTGAGCTAAGATAGATCGAATGTTGCATCCACACATAAATAAGTGTGTTACATCTTTGTCACCTCACTTATGAGAACAAAGAGCCAGAGATGGTGTAATATAATAACATTTCAACATTTCATGTTGACAGCACAACAAGTGGTCATCATAAATCCTTTGCTCTTCAACAACAACAACAACCTTTCTAAACAGTCACTGGTCTGTGCTTATAATTTCCAAAAAAGGAGAAGCATGATTATTAATCTGGATCTGAATGTCTAATTTAATGTGAAAAACCCACCCAAATTAGTTAATAATTCATTCTATGTGACGAATAGTGTGCATCGACCTGTTAGCTCAATGTTTAGGGACGCAAGACATTTGAGCAGCCAGGTCCCCAGTTCGACTCCTGACTGGACAGACTCTTGGCTGCATGTCTGTCCCCTGCTCTCTGTCCCATTTCCTGTCATTCTCATCGTTCCTCTGAATAAAAGCAACATGCACCCCCAAAAAACTTTCAAGTTTCAAGAGTTAGCGAGCTATGTCATTGTTTATATATACACAGATTTAGGTGGTATTCACCTTCATCATCTAATTCATCTTATCATATTACTGTTTGGTACATACAAATCTCATTTAATATTCAAAATGATACAATATGAGGCAACTGTTACGATTATGGTTAGATAATTTACCTGTGTACAGGAACTGTCAATTTGAAGTTTAAAGAGCTCACATGTTCAAAAACAATGACTGAGATTACCTGGCTATATGTATATGACCTTGCTCCTGCAGGTAGAGCTTGCTGTAGAAAGACAGCAGCAGAGATCGCGTCTGTAGAGTCAGGTGCTTCTGTTTATAGTAGATGTACACTGCTGCCAAAAGGTCCTCGGTCACTGCTACACATACAGATACATTGATTTAATATAATAAAAAAAAATATCCTCGCATGGTACTTGTTCAGACCTGTCATACGTCTTCAGTAACCACTTGTGATCCAATCTCACTTACTCGCTTTATATACAAATAAACAGTTATACAGAAGTTCATTTTCAAGGTTTCTCTGTGTGTGAGTGTGTGAGAAAGAGAGAGCTGTATGGAGCAGTTGAGCTAATCAATACTCTGCCCATAGCTCTAAAATGAAAAAAGGTTTTAGCCATTTAAAACAGCAAAATACTTTGGTACATTAGGAAACTGTGATTGGATTAATTAAGACTGGGGCTCAGTGTGGCCCAGGATGCATTTACATTTAATCTAAAAGAATGTGGCTAAATTAGGTCTGATTGATCGGATTTTAAATGTATCCTAAAAGCATCTTAGGTGTGTTCAATCCTGTACTTGTAGCTGTCCACTTGTTACTGGATCACCTAAGAGAGATTCAGCCAGGTCTGAACAGGGCCTAACATCTGGATAGAATCATGTCATCAAGCTCTGAAATAAATGCGTGCATGCACTGAGGCTCACATTGCCTTATTAATAACACTAATTTCCTCTAATCTTATTGAACACATGCTTCTGTGTTTATTAAATCAGACACACTTTGACAAACACACTGTACATGCTTACTTTTGCTCCTCTGTGTGAGCACCATCTTCCACACAGTTCCCAGCAGCATGTGGAGCTGCCTGTAGCTCAGTTTCACTCCACTGCTCAGAGTGTCTCGGACAAACGTCCTCAGTAGCGTCAGCCAGTCTCCGTCTGTCTCTCTGCTGAGTCCTTGCCTCTGGCTGAGGGACACCATCACCTGGCAAAGTGTGATGTTAAGGGCCAGAGGTTCCACAGCCAGACCTGGAACAGCTGCAGTTTGTTTACTCCTGAGAGAGGACAGGAAGATGAGGGTAATCCCAGATAGTTTAGCTCTTCATGCACATTAAACATAATATTTTAACACAACTTTCAGATTTTTTTTTACCACCTCTCACATCACATCTCCTTACCTTTTGAGATCAATCTTCTTTTTATGTCTGGGAGTGTCCTGAGTACCATAGGGAAAGTTTTTCATGAAGTGCTGCTTAAAATCTCCAAGGTATTCTTTACGGAACCATGCATCCTACACAAAAACAAAACACTTTTTTAGCAAACCTTTTCATGTACAAAAAAAAACCTCTAAAACTTGATATTTGTGTATTCCTCATCTCACCAGTGAGTCCTGGTGTTCCTGCTGTGGTGCCAGTTTTCTAAGCAGCTGCAGAATAGACAACACCTGGAACATTACTGACATAGCATCTGGGGTGAGAAGATGAGCGTTGTCTGTGCCGTTCCTGGAACAGTCACTAGCGCTGGCTTCGACCCAAACTTCCAGCAGAAGAGGCACTAGTGTCGCTGCAAAGCTCTGAACAGCCTCTGCTGAGTCTAGATTCTCACCCACTGCAGCCCCAGGATCCACCTCAGGTCTACACAGTGAGATAGATGAGAAATTTACTTGTTACATCTTATGTTTATATATTCTATTAAAGATTTTCATTTCTGCATGGTGGGTTTGTAGTACCGTACCTGAGTCTGTAGGAGGAACGTGGAGTTGGTTTCGCTCCAGAATGCTCATACACTTTAACTCCAACTTTACTGTAGGTGAGCTCTTCCCAATTGAGAAACAGTGGTTTAAGCCGTCCCTCTCCACTGGAACCAAACACTCCTTCAGTTGCGACAGACATGTCACCTTCCTCCACTGGTCTTTCCTCAACTACTGCCTGCAGAAATCGTCCAAGCCTGAAACACAAATGGAACAAACCACATGGTTGGCAGCCACAATTATGAATTAAGAATTTTTTAAATCTATGTGCATGCAGCTTCCATACCTGAGAAGCACAGACAGACGCCAATGCTGGCTAGTCACAGTTCTGTTAAGACTGACTGACAGTGCCCAGGTTCGCCCCTTGGCATCCTGGGCCTTTTTGGCTCCTCCATTGTTTTGTCTATGAGAGATCAACTCTAGAAAGTTAGTGAGGAGCACCGCAGGCCGTGCTGCTAGCAGAGCAGGGTAATGTTCCAGCAACACATCAAGGTACTTCATTGCATCCTCCTGGATGCCTGTCTCAATGTGGGTCATGGCACAAGACAGGTGGGCACTGAGGAGGGGAAAAAATGGGGCCACTCGTTCTGCAGGCACAGACTGTGCAATGAACCTGAAAGAAATTTTAGACAGTGTTTTATGAGATAATAAACAAATGCTGAGCGTCATCGCCAACTATGACAGTATGTGGCTAGTGTTATTTTCATTTACACGTGTGGTTGAGATTAAAATGACGGCCGTGTTCAAAGACAGTGATGGTCCATAATCTTTCCCTATCAATGACTGCTGAGTGCTCATGTAATAACATGGCAAAAGTGTAGTAATGATTACTGAATATTCATAGGGCAGAACTTTGACATTTTGATGGTTGTGTCGACTGCAAAATGGTCATTAGTTTCTGATGTATTGTTGTGTTTCTACTTTACAATTGTTCCTCTAACCTGAGCACACGTGCAGCTGCCACACGAACGTTGCCATCCTTGTCTGTGAAAACAGCTGCAACTTCAGAAAGCAGACGAGACAGATGCTGCTCTAACAGAGATGGATTGAGGGACAGCAACTCTCTCAAGCCCAACAAGGCACTATGTTTCACGTTGGCATTGTAATGGTGGAGCTGAGACAGGAGGTCCTGGTGATGTGCAGAGAAAGGTTAAGAAAGAACATAAACGGTAGAGTTTAAAAAACTTTCAGTGAACAGAAGGTGGCATGTTAGTCCAACAACTGAAACAGAGAGAAACAAATAAGGGGCTCACATTGATACCAAGCTGTCTGTGTGTGGTGGGGCCACTTGTGTCTCTCTTCAGCTGTTCAGATAGATGGATTCCCTTTGTGCGGAAGTTAGTGTTGGTGGCATTATCAGCTTTGGGCTTCTTCTTTCCCACCTTTAACTTGACCTTCTGGAAGTCATCCTGTCTCTTCTTCTTCTTGGCCTTCATCACTGCTGTCTACACTGCTGTGCGTATTACTGGACATGAAGATAATGACACTGAGTGAGAGCATGCGAGCCATTTAAAAACATACTGACCTGGCGTCAGTTTGGACAGTTACGTTTTTCTGCTGAAGCATTAAAATACACATTTCGCGGCATTTTTTTGTTCTGAACAGTGAGATAAGAGAAGCTAGTTAGCTAGCTTGTAGCTATCTCTCTCGTGCCCTGGCCGGCCTCATGTATGAAAACTCTGTCGTTTACTTACCACAATAAAAAGCCTTGGCATCAATTATCATCGGTGTCTAGAGGTAAAGAAAACCCACCCTGCTAACATTTACCGATGCATGTTTTTTAAAAAAAAAAAAAAAAAAAAAAAAATACGCTGCAGACAGTCTCTTGCTGAAGTAGGAGGTCCTCTAACTGTGTGTGTACATGTTCACAGAGCCGGGGACGCGTTGGTCGGATGTGAAGAGCACAACGGCGGCGGGGATAGAAAACCTCTACGACCTTCAGGGGGGGGGAAAGAAAAAAAAAAGAAACACCAGCTTGTAGCTAAAACAAATAAGATACAAAAGCTGTCCCCGGGCGTCCAGGTAAATATTAACAACTTGTCCAATTTTGCTCCAGCAAGGTGTTACAGGGAGCTCCGGTGTATAAAATTAACGCACCTTATTGTTGTCCGGAAATGTGCCTTAGAGATATTATTATTATGAATCCTTTCTTAAGTCCGACAGTACGCCTTTTAATGTAATTAATCATAATTTCGTTTCATACGCAGGAGCATATTTAAATAATGTCTTAATCTAGCATTTAATTTTGTTTGTTTGTTTGTTTTTTTGACTGGCACTGATCTCCACGCTCCTCGACGCTGCTTTCGGTATTGTGTGTTTTCTCATCCTATTCAGCACATCCTCCCGACCTTGTGCTGCGAAGTGCCCACAGTTTTGATTAACATATCCCGGGTAAGTTTGGTTTTATTTCAGTATTTTTGACTCGTGGATAGTTATTAGGCGCTGCTCCGTTATTTCTCACCATTAGCGTGAAGGGGGGAAAAAAGGTGTTCAGCTCATAGTGAAGCTCTTCTGGGCCGGAGACGAAATAAAACGATGCAAGTAAAACAACCAATAGCTAAGTCTGTGTTTAAAGAGAATGACTTGGTGTCTGAATGTTTTTTTTTGTTTGTTTGTTTGTTTTATGGGCACCTTCTTTGTCCCATAGAGGTGAAGCTGAGGAGATGGAGGCTCAGGCGTCGGTGAATCAGCCTCCACCAAAAAATGGGCCTCAGCAGACACAACGCAGAAATACCAGGGTAGGTCTCACACCGAGGGTACCAGCACCACTTTACGCTGTTAAAACATCACGATGAATGCATTAATCTCATATTACCACTCATATTCGCTCACGCGTTTGATGCTGACTGCTCACAAGAAGGAAAGCTGTGATTTCTCCCATGTTTTCCTGATGTGATGCCTGATGGAGAGTCAGGAGGCAGCAGTCCTTGGCAGGTGGACTTTGATGCCAACCTTTGTGCTCTCAGGCCTGGTTGTATTTGCACTTTGGCTTTTGAAGACCACACTGAGGGGTGTGAGCCTCTCATTTGCAGACTGTTAGTGCTGTTGTGGTTTACATGAATTTCTTGGCACCAACTCTTTGGATGCAAGCATTTCTTTGTTGTTCTGAAACTGTCACCTTTCTTTAAACTTGACATTGAGCTTTGTGTTTGATGTGGACTTGGTTCTCTGAACCAATATATAATGGCAAGTGACTCAGTTTTTATTTCTGAGTTCTGTCTGCTCAAAACAAAAAGGCCTAATGGTTTGTGGGTCCCTGGAGGGATCGCTCAAAATATGTAAATTGGCAGGAAAACAGTTTCACTGCAGTGATAAACACATACCAATGAAATTAAAATTGAAATACACAAGGGAATTTCAAATCAGATCATTTACATGTATGAGCTACATACAGCATTTGAATTTCCCTTGTGATTAGTCACTTGTTTCTTTCTGCTCATCCACTGCAAGGCTTAAAGAAAAGGTATGTTTGGGAATGTGTGTGGTCTTGTTCGACAGGTGCCCCCAGCCCAAGTGGTTGCCACATCTGCATCCCTCAGCAGCTGCACCTGGGTGCTCGGCACATATTTCTATATAGCTTATGATTCACAGTGACATCATTCTCCTCTTTGTTCTTCCCAGAAAGGAGGGTGAATGTTTAAATATTATCTCATCAGTAGTTTTTGCTGTTCTCATCACACACCACACTGTGTGTGTAAGACCACAACACACTGTGGTGGACTTGGTGCAACACAAAATAACAAATTACTGAGGTCTTGACCTCAGTTTTCTTTATTGTGATCACTCTGGATATGTTTGCTTTATTGAACTTTGTTTTTTCCTTCATTCAATGTATCAACTATTTAGCTATTTTAAAACAACATTAAGGGTTGCTGTTCTACATTCTTAAATTCTCATTTCATGAGAATTAAGACAAAACTGCTTACTAAAAAATATTGAGAAACCTTTTATACACCTTTGTCTGTGACTGCCACTGCTTGATGCAGGGGTCATGGAGAATAAGGAAAATAATGGCTGTATGGCATTTATAGTGTGGCGGACATGGACGCGGAGTTCAGTCGTCTGCACAGTGTCATCCTGTCACTAATTCCTCTATGTGTCTCTCTCCTTCATGTGGGTTTATTCCCTTCTTTGACAGAGAAAGCAGCCGCAGCATTCTGCTGACATAGGTAAGTCCTGCACACACGGTGCTACTGCCAGTGCTGAGAGTTGAAGCTTGAGATCTTGAATTCCCTGCTTCATGTCATGGGTGGTGGCATGTTCACCACTCTTATGAGACTCACTCTCAGAGACGGGGGATGTTGTGGTGCATCCATGGTTTTGGTCTTTAGAAATCAGTGTTTACCTCTGGAGAAATAATAATTCAAAACATTTTCTACAAAATACAACAAAACATTTGGATAGTTTTAAAAATTTATTGAACAATTTCAGAAAAGTTGACCCAATCTCCTAAGATGCTGCTACATTAAAGACCAGCACCATAAGCTCCATTAGACCCTAGCAATACACATGGTCTGCAAACAGCGGGACGTGTAGTAATGCAACCATACATCTGTGATGGTTGCTGATGATGTACAACGCACTTTTTGTGCTGTGACGGTTGCGCAAGTACTTAATTTTCTCCATAAACATTTTTAACACTGCTGAATGCAGTATTCCTTTTTGATTCAGTTGCCTGTGCTACACTGGCTTGAGTGATAACATATTGTATTACATTATTTCTTAATCTGAGTGCAGTTTTCTAAAATTATTTACTGTGGCTGGGCACAGTGAGAAACAATGCAGCAGAGCAGCTGGTGTCCTACAGCCCATTTCGGGCTTAATGCAGGTGGGGTTAGCTGAGAACTTCTGTTCCCATTCTTCCCCCAAGCAAAGCACACAAGAAGAGTTTGGGCTTGTTATGGTGGCTCAGTTAATATAGGTTGTTCAAATTCTGTTGGCCATCAGACACTTTCTATCTGCTTTGCAGAGATTATTTTGATCATAGATTTCTCCCCTGAATTTTTTTAACAGTGGTTTCTGAACTAGTTTGTTGGAAACAAACCTTGTTGTCTTACTTGTTTCTCAGTTGTGGACCATCATTTAGGCTTGCTTTGTGTTGTGTATTCCCAGTTTTCACTAAAGGGACATCTATCCAGACCGTGCCCTGTCTCAGCAAACAGTTGCAGGGGGTCACAGAGTGTATCATTGGTAAGCAGAAGGGCCATTTTCCTCATATCTTCCTCCTTTCCTTCCTTTCTATATTAAAATGCTAAATTAATCATCACCTGTCTACAGGTCTTCAGTATGTGTGGGAGTACCGCAGCCCTAGTAAATCTGTCCCACCACACTACCAGTGTAAACTCTGTGCCGTGTACCGCTTGCAGCATGATATGGTCGCTCATGTGAAAGGCTGGAAACACAGCTTTAGATACTTGGTGAGTATTGTTGGATTTTCAGTTTGTAGAAAAGCAAAAATGGCCAAATTAAGAGTGATTTATTTTTATTTTTGGTCTGTCTAATGCACAGAAAAAGGTCCACCCTGACAAGGTCACCTGTGAAGAGGAAGAGGCCATCAAAGATCCTTCTGTAAGGAAGACCATTAAAGGCATTGCTGCTGAGGTGGAGAAATCAGAGGGGAGAGGACAAATCAAGGTCAGTGTAAGACCCTTCTGTATCAAAATACATTTACATTTTACATTTATATTGACCAGATTTTCTTTGCTATAATGATTAGTGGAAAATGTAATTATAGATGAAAATACAATCCAGGAGGCCCTGGTAACTTCCATGAACTTCAAGGCTAAGCACAAAGACATTAAACAAATGTGATTTATAATTATACAAGACAGAATTTCACAGGGATTCATTTAACTCTAGTGGATTATCAGAGCATTTTATCCTACTACTAAAAGGTTTTATCCTAAATCCTATTCACAAAGCTGATGAGACCAAACTCCAAAGCTAAGAAGCTCCATTGTTATGGCTAATGGATGAGCTCTCTTGCAAGAACCACAGCAATAGCTTGATGAAATGCCAGTGAAAACACATGCACAACACCCCATAGTAATAATAAAGAAAACCCTGAGCAATAAACAAATATACAATAATGAAATGAAATAACAGGTTTGTGTGGACTTAGCAGAATTTATTTTTAAAATTTAAATACATTAAATTCCTTAATGGGAAAATTATAATTGAAAACACACCCGTCATAGGCTATCAAACTAAGCCGAAAGCCTAATAGCCACCCATTGCACCTGTTATGATGTGGCTGTGGTTTCAGCTGTGGGTTGAAGAAGGCTGTGAGAAGCCATGTCTTGCATGGATATCCAATGTCCTGCGTGAGTCCTAAAGTTAGGACTGACACAGTCATTATTTTTATGACTTTCTCCTAAATCAAGTTAGGAGCTACTTTTAACTTTCAAAAAACATCCATTGTTTATATCTTTTTATTACTGTTTTTAGGTGATCCTGAAGGAGCCCTGTGAAGTACCTGCTTTTAAAGGACTTCGTAAGTTATTCTGCTAGGATTTACCTTAGTAATAAAGGATTCACTGTCAGTTGCTTTTCTGTTGAGTACATGTCTATTGTCTTTTCCTCTTTCACAGGTTCTGCTACTCCCAAGGTTATGCCTCCACCACCACCAGGGATGAGATTAAAAGGACCACCCTTTGGTGAGTTATTTTTGTTTTTGAAGTATTTTGGAATTGGTAATAGTGTGCATATAAACCTTACTCCATTCTGCAATTTGTGTCCATCTAATGAAAATGCCTCTCTTGCAGTTCCCAGGTTTTCTGACCCAAGGTTTCCAGGGGAGTTCCTTCCACAGGTTGGTCCTCTCTCTGACTACCCAGTGGGAGAATATGGGGATCTGGGTTTTGGAGGTTACTCTGGGCAAAATTTTCCTGACCCTGGTATGGATCGTAGACCTTTCCCAGATGGTATGGGCCATTACTCAGTTGGTGATGGTTTTCGACCAGATAGTGGAAGAGATGGCTATGGTAGAGGTGGACTGCTGGAGGAGAACACAGGTAGAGTGTATCCTGATGAGTACCGAGGCAGCCAAATGGGCAGTAGCTTAATGGACAGACCAATGGACAAGCCACTGGACAGGCCTGGCTTGATGGGAGCAGCTCCTGAAAGTAGCAACCTTCCTAGTACACTGCTCACTTACCTGGTATGTGTCTCATTTCTCGCAATAAGTTTCTTAGAAAAGTATTAAGTTATGGTGTTAAGTTGCTGTTATTTGTATTCAAACTTGATGTAACTTCACAAAATCTTTTTAGGACACTTTCCGGATAGAAAATGAGAATGATGCACAGCTGGTGCTGAAGGTGACACAGAAACTAACAGATGTGCTGATGGAGTACAGATTGAGGAGTGTATCAGCGGTATGAAAGAAGAAATCAAATCTTAAATTTTGTTTGAAATGCAAGATCATTAAATCCTATTTAGCCCAATGTGTTAATTTAATTGCAACTGTTAGAATATTATTTATTAGAATATTTAGTATCTGCTTTTGAATATCTGAAAACAATATGAGCAAAATCATATTTGCATGTGTCCAAACTTTTCAGATGGGAATTTGTGTACATGTGTAGGGTACTAAATTTTCTGTCTGCATTTCTTCTTCAGGGCTCTAGTCTGAACAGCTTATCAATGAGCTCTTCAAGTTTCTCCTCTACGCCATCCAGATTGTCAAGCAGTAACGACCGATACTCAAGTAGTGTCTCAGGTATACAAGCACAGAGTGTTTATGGTCCTCTTGCACATTTAAAATAGTCAAAAGTGAGTAGAGTGT
>CM076653.1:1438084-1474957 GCA_038496675.1 Rachycentron canadum
TCTGGCATGTTATCTCTTCAGGTCCACCCAAGTACTCCGACGTTCCACCCAGGTATTACAAATGACAATTGGAAGACGACGTGAAATCTCAGTCCTCTCAATTCTCTTTCCTATGTGTGCATTAGTTATGACATCCAAGAGTTGAAAACTTTGGTTTTTATGCTTTCAGGCAGTTTTTTTGTGTTGCTACCTAGTGGGATTTTTTTTTTTAATTGTTTTTTGGCTTAAAAATATGGTCTGAGTTGTTGTTAAATTTTACACAAAATGACATCTGCATGTTTTCCACAGCTGTAAGTGATCATTTCAGTGTATGACAATTGTTAATTTCCCTAAGTCCAGTTTAATTAAAAGTGATGAAAACAATTCTGTGTTTTGAAATGTGAAAACCATTGATCCAACCGACTGTAATTGAACAATTTCTTTAAGAAGGTTATGAATGGACCAGAAAAGTTTTTTTAGAAAGGTTGGAAGCCTCTCCTGCTCGCTGCAATTTTGCGCTTCAGTTCTTGAGTTAATAAATGAGCCACGAAACAGTGCTAAAACATTTATTTCAAAATTAACAGAACATTCACAGAGAGACTGAAGATTTTAACAGTGATACTGGAACATAATTACATTTAGTAAGTCAGTAGGTTGATGCAGTTGAGCAGAATTATGGCTATGGGTCTGCATTGGAGCATTAATGTTCATTTTCTTCAAACACTTCTTGCCAAGATGTCCTCCATCTGCTTCACGCTTATGAGGTTAAGAAGCACTTGTGTCCCCAGGAAGTCCTGGCCATGGAGCCCGTGAGCAAGAGCCGCAAGCATGTGTGACTTAAACTGAACCACTGCCTCGCCAGTACCTTTGCCATCACTGTCATGGAGCAAGGTTATATTTTCCTTCTTCAGTTTGTATTTGTAGAAAATGCTTTTTATATGATTTTTTTGCACATTTTCAGGCAAATTTCTAACAAACAGGCACGTCTGAGCATCTGAGTTTGAGATCATGCTTGGTGTTTCTTCTGATATCTCAAATGGATTTGATTTCCTCTTCTGATTTGGTTTCGTCTCTTTGTACGCCTGACGCTTAAGATTCTTGGGACGGGTTTTGGACATCATGTCCCTCATCATCATCTTAGTGACTGATGATACCTCAATGGCGTCAGAGCCCACATGGCACCCGTTGAGATTTATAGAATAGTCATAATCCTCAATGCAGTTAAAAATAAGAAAAGCTGTGTCTGTTCTGTTGCCTTCCTTGTCAAGCAAATGTAGTACATTTTTGTGTGCAATGTTTGGACATCGAAACAATTGCTTTATTTCCGTCTTTGTCGTGGTTTTGGGTAGATGACGGACCATGATAATGTATTCCATCTTTGGTGAAAAAGTATTCGCTGAGTCACAGTTGAGTTTTGGCTTTTTTGGTGATTTATACAACTGGTTGACAGATCGCCTCTCAATCTGAGAGACAGAAGCACGTTTTTGTTTGTGGTTTACAGCTTCCCAAAGAGCGTTTTGGTGGGGCTTCACGCTCTCCC
The DNA here is from genome assembly GCA_038496675.1 of Rachycentron canadum. Lineage (NCBI taxonomy): Eukaryota > Metazoa > Chordata > Actinopteri > Carangiformes > Rachycentridae > Rachycentron > Rachycentron canadum. Next base: position 1,439,604 of record CM076653.1, read on the forward strand.
CATCACCAAGTGCATTTTCACATTCTTGCAGCGCACTGGTCCACAACTTCTCAGTGGCTCCACGTACTTCCACACAGATGGCGCCCAGTGACTGTTGGTTGAAGTGAAGAGCATCATGTGCATCCTGAGTGTTTGCAAACTTAACAAGGCAGCCATGGCGGAGTCCCAACTTCACATTCACTATGGCTTCCTGTACTGCCAACCCTCTGAAAAACTGGCAGATGTCTTCCTTTGTAGCTGAGGCTGGCAGACCAAAGAGCCTGACATAGCCAGGCTCTGAGTTCAGATTTTCTTCTGGTGTCCTCACCACATCAGATGCTACAAATGTGCTATCAGCCTTGGAGAAATCAACTCTTGGGTCCATCTCCTTGTTTTCTCTTTGATGGGATGACTTTAGTCCATGGAGGACAGTGCAAATTCCAAGAAGAAATGCAGTATTGGAATCAAGAGAGTCCACTGCTGAAGTTTGCAGATTTGTTTCATTGGGATTCAGACGCTGTGTCAGATTTGCTGTGCGGGGATCAATTGGTCGTGCAGTAGAAGGTGATGGCTTTGTATTATTGTGATCATGAGGAAATGTATTCAACGGTGGCAAATCTGCATCTGGGCGTGACTGAGGTGCATTGACAGTACGCTGGGTGTGGGGGGTGATGTTCTTTTTTATCAGTGAGTCCAATTTGTCTTCCAACTCTGCCATGCTACTTATGTGTAATGTTACTTCAGACCCTTTCAGGAAACTTCTATTATACCGCATGGCAAGCTGAGCATCTTCTTCAGTGGAAAACGCTATAAAAGCCTCTCTGAGACTTCCCCCCAATATGTACACTCCACCAGGAGGTATGTGAAGACTTCCAAAGAAATCCCTTATATCTTCTGTACCTGCTTTCACATCAAGGCCTTGCAATCGCACAATTACTGTCATTTTATCATACCAGGCCAGGTGTTTTCTGCAAAGGAAAAGGGGTGGGAAAAAATTTAACAACTTGAGCCTTATATTTCCTGTACTCAGCCATTAAAAAAAAAAAAAAAATGCGCAGCGTGCTGGAGGATTGAGGGAAAAAAAGAAGGCAAAGGGTTTTTTGTTTTTTGGCTCCATTAAACATGTGTAAATACTTACCACTGTTGGATTCAAAATGTAAAAACGGGTAGTTTTTTTGCGCGGGTTGTTGTTGCTGTACCACTTTCTCAAATTCGCTTTGACGACATGAAAAAGTTGTTTAATATCTTCCTGTTGTTCTCGGAGCGCGCGTTTTTCTTTCTTTTCTTTATGTTCATTGGCTCTAAAATGTGACGAAGGAGCGTCTCCGCCGCTCATTGGTCACGAGAACTACACTCACATTCAGGATAGCTACGAGGTAACCTAGGCAACCTACAGTGACGTCAAACATGTTCGCGAGCTGCCGTTTTGAGCCTCGTTTGGAAACTGATCGATTACTGTAATGTTTAAGTCACATTGAATATTGATCCAGTGGAAGCACATCTGTCTCACCAGATTTAAAATCAATATTACTTTTTCAAGAACTAATTTCACTGTTATTTTGTGTTCTATGTTCACAAATACAGAATAAAATTTTCAAAAATTAAAATACTCAAAATTATATATTCAAGTTGTCATTAGGCCAAATTCATGGATCCCTATAATAATCAACTTTACACTGATAACATACACACAGAATCTGCTGTATCCTATAAGTAACAGCAAAGATATTTTGGTTTTTGATATTCCTTATACTTATATCCTGCATTTGCCCACTGTCCAATTTTATAAAAAAAAAAAAAACTTCCATATTTTTGCTATTACAATTGGGAAAAAAATATATTTTTCGCCTCAACAAAAATGTGGCCTTCAACATGATAAACACAATGTAACATTCTAGTTAAACAAAATACAACACAATAGACAAAAAAAGCCAATAAGAGCTAGATCCATGAGCTTAAGACTGACCAGTCTTCAGCCCAAATAGGATGATGGTTAAATTTTCCAAAGCAACGATCAATAGTGAATAGACTGAGCAGATCAAGGTTCTTACTTGGCCCAGTGGGAGGGAAAGATGTCCAGATCAGGGTCAGAGAGTATCTCTAGACCTCTTTTTTAACGCTTAACTTCACTGAAGGTGACAGAGTTACAGAGTCTCAAAAACTCACTGGAGATAATTATTCTTTCACAAGAGAATTTGTCTTTTATATTCTAAATCTGCTCCTCCTTGCTGGTGCGTTCTCAAACCATTTTTCTAAAAATGAACTTCACTTCTTTGGGTAAATAATGCTGTCATACCTTTCGCATTTACTTTGAAAATAACGGTGTTAGACTCCAATTTCCCAACTCTGTCTTGTCACCGTTATTTCCAAGACATCTCAGGCTGTTTTTTTTTTTTAAATTTCAATATTTCTAAACTGTGTATTATTGAAATCACTTCTTAACTTTAGCCTAATCGCAATACATCTTCTTTTCACTGCGAACCTAATGATTGAGTTTGAGTATCATTGAAATATTAGATATATCGGTTAAAGTTTAACACATTCTGGTTTACATTGTAACACAGAGTATATTCTTCATAAACTTAATATAACTTGTCAAACAGAATATAATGCTGGAGATTTTACTTCATCAGTCACACAGGATATTGATCTTTTGTCTTCTTATTTTCAGTACCTCTGGTCACAGTCAGTGATAGAAAAAGTCAACTGAATTTGCAAGACTAATAAAATGCAGTTTTTGATCTGATCTACTCTATTTCTCTCAGCTCACTTTCACTTAAATGTTTGCATTTAAGTTTTACTTACTCTCATCAAAGTGTGTAGTCCTCTCCCCGAAGAACTATGTAGATGTTTTACTTTACTTTATCAGGAAGTGACAGCTAAAGCTGTAAGGCTGCTGATGGTTCCTGCCAAAAATCCCCTCTGACTCATACATCATGTAATGACGTCAGACCACCCAAAAGGCATTTCATTACAAAGATACAATTTTCCACAGTCAACACAATTAAAAAAAAAAAAAAAAAAAAATTTCTCACTTTTGACTGAAAGACAGAAAGATTTGACCTATATATTCAGTTGAACCGATACTCTGTATTCTTTTGTAACTATTTGAATGTGCATATCATCCCCTTCCCCTTTTACCCCTGCTGTTAAACCGACCTGCCCTACCCTCCCAGGAACCAGTCTACCACCCATTACTCCCATTAAGCTGCCTGACTCTCCCTGCCTTCCCTCCCACCAAAAACTGCCTTCATTAGCTCCTGCACACCATTTCCATGCTGTGCATATTCTGTATTGTTACCTGTTTTCTTGTCTGTATACAACATCTATTGCACGTCTGCCCGTCCTGGGTGAGGGATCCCTCCTCTGTTGCTCACCATGAGGTTTCTCTTTTTTTTTCCCTGTTAAAAGGGTTTTTTGTTTTGAGTTTTTCCTCAGTCGATGTGAGGGTCTGAGGGCAGAGGATGTTGTTATGATGCTATGTAAAGCCCTTTGAGACAAACTGTTTGTAAAAATGGGCTATACAAATAAAATTGCCTTGCCTTGCCTTGCCTTGCCATTTGCAGCTTTTGCCTTTGCAACAAAAATAATCTATTTATTTCTCTCCTCATGCTCCCAGTCATATTCTTAACAATCTTGCTTGTAATCATCTTTCTTTTTTTTTTCTTTTTTCTTTTTTAAAAACACCTACTTCACATGTTATTCCCATATTACTCTGTTCTAGGATGCTTATCTCTGATATTGCCAGCTTGGATTAGTGGTGCTTTAAGTGCACTGATATCTAATGATGTCTTTCATAGTGTCTTCATCTGCAAGCACTGTGTCATTTTAACATAAAAACTTGTCACAGAGGACATTTTAACATGTCATTAACACTTGTGGTATTATTTGTTGAAGTCTTGTGATGTGCTGAAGAAAACAAAAATGCAATGCCTAATGATGAGTATGATATGTTATGTTACATGATAGGTATTAAGTAGAAATATGTTAAACAACTATTTTAAAGCATTATCCCAATCATGTCTTATGTAAACCTCACAATCACAATGTTGTATGTGATTTAAGGCAACCCCAAGTGCACATCTTATGTTAAAGATAATCACACTCACTGCACCCTGTATGATTTGATGGAAAGTGTACTTGTATTGCATAAACCTTATTAAAAAAAAAACACAAGAGAAAGTTAAGAAATAAGGGTGTACAAAAGGCAAGAGTAACTTTGTAAAAATAAGGACGAAAGGAATCATGAAAATAATGGTTTAAAATGAATGGAGAATGGCATTTTAAAAAATAAGACATGTATGGACATGTAGAGGGGCTCTTGGGATCTGGAAAGTACCTGGGAAAGGGGAAGGTTATGCCCTGTATTTACACACATAAAGGCGAAGGTGATAAGACAAAGCCAGTCCAAAGTGGGTCAGGGTACTGGTGAGGTAAAGGTTAATGTTTGATACAGTTCAGCTATGCAAGAGCAATTTCTGCACAGCATCTTCAAAGTCAAGTTTCAGACCACTTTAGATTTCCATTTGAATGAACCTGTTACTGAGCATGCATGAATGATAATATGTAAATTTCCATTACAGAGAGAACAACCTGACCTGTAGATTCCGAAAAGCCTGAGGACAGCAAACTTGGTATCTTTCAAGGTTAGCCATGGTTGAGTAGAAACAAGCACACTATTGTACCAGTGTGCTGGTGGATTATAGTGGCACTATAGTGGTGACTCAGTATTATTATTATTATTATTATTATTATTATTATTATATTTTTGTCCAGTCAGACAAAACTGTGTGTGACTGTCACACAGTAACATTTCATCCTTCTAGGAGGAGAATGCAGTGAGAGGGTTAAAAGAACTTGTTGGATAAGAGATTCTCGTTGTGCAGACCCTTAGCCTGACAGATTTGTACTTTTAATCTTATGTATGGGGTTCACTTGTGTCTGATGTGTTGTGTTTGATGTGACTTCTACAAACCCAGAAGTGAATGTCTGTTGAAGAAGAAAGAAGGAAATCCGCATTACCTAACTTAATGAACCAATGAGAAGGATAATGGTCTAACATTTCCCATGCTTCATAACAAGTTCAGCAACACCAATGCCAAGGATAGATCCATCTATCGACACCATGCAGTCACAGACAGTCTGAGGCATCTAAATGAAAAAGCTTGCGTGGGTACCAGTCAGCCCCTTAACGGATCAGATTCGTGCCAATTCCATTAGGTACCGTCTCATAAATATTGTTTTTTTATTTAATATTTGATTTTTATTTGTGGTTATTTATGTATATTAAGGTTATATAAATATAATATAAATATAAATATGTAGATATAAATCACTTATTTTTTTATTTTATTTTGGCGACGCACATATAAATTTGTTCGTAGCGTCATCACGCTGAATGAAAGGGATTGTGGGTAAAAAGGAAGACTGTTGTTTACCATGGCGACGGGGACGCTACCGTTTGTCGTTAACAGACACAAAGTGCCTCTAACGTTACTTCTTTTAACATACATAGATTTACTTCACTGTCAGCTATTTATTATCCCCTTTAAGGCTCCTTCAGACTGTGGTGTGGAGGAATTTTTCGATATCTCGAGTTTGTCGTGTTTGAAGTGCGGTCCAAATCAGCGACGAAGCACAACAGGTCGGTTAACATCACACTGAATCACATCGGTTCATAGGCGATAGTCGGTTGACAAAAAGTGTAAATAAGTCTTACTCTTAAACAACTTAACTTCATCTATGACGTGACGACGCAGAGAAGCCACGATGAGCTAGCTAACAGTTAGCCCGGTACAAATGGCAGATTATAGCCTACAAACAATAAAGAGGTCGGTTCAGAACCAGACCAGGCTTCGCCCTAAATCTGAACGCACGGTGTGATGTTTGGATTATTATGGAGTAAAATCAGTAGGTCTGCGCAATCGATAATATAATATTGATGATATTACCTGGGAGTGATTTAGTTTTTACTAAGATCATGTAACATGCAGCTAGGGTTGGACAATATAAACTAATATATCAGAAATGAACACTACACAACATCCTGTGTGATCAATAACTGTGTTTTGTTCCTTTCTTTTGCAGGACTTGGCTGTATTTGCAAATCTGGGTACCAGAGTCTCACCACTGACAAGGCATCCCTTATTTGTCAGCAATGTCCCACAGACAAGCCTGTATGTAGAGTTAACCTTTAATATCTTTATTTGCACTCAGACTCCTTAGACACTCACAATTTTATTCATTATGATGCTTCTTTGACAAGCTGTCTTTTTTTTACAGGTAGTAACAAAAGACGGGTTTGGATGTATTAGCTGTCCAGGTAGTCTCACTGATGAGGGGAAGTGCAAGTGCCCAAAAGGCAATATCCTGGGTGAGTCGCTAATTTGGAAAACAAATTTATGAATTGCAAGAAATGCTTTTAAAAACAGTCTGTAATACCAAATATTCTTACTACAATTTTTACACAATAAGGCAATAGATAATTGTGTATTTTATGTACATATGGCTAAATATGACCAGTTTTTTTTTTCCAGTGGAAAGAGATCTCAATGGAAATCTTTTGGAAGAGGCCAGGTGTGAAACATGTAATGGAAACAGCCCTGCCTTTTCTGTACCAAACAGCAATGAGAACAGGTAATAGTCAACCAAAGTATATACAAATTATTTGATTAACAGCATAGCAGATACAAACGCGTTTGGAATGGAGTAATAGAATCAGAATATGTGAATAACTCAATTTTGACAAAGATGCCAAATAGAAGATAATTCTAAAGGACAATCTGGAATTTAAATGTTGAATATTGATTGTTTATTCTGCTGAGTAAATCCAAAAAGTGGTTGTGTTAACAACACTTTAAGATTGAATAGTCGCTCGGGGGTTATCATGCTATATAATGATAAGGGCCCCAACAAAACAAATACAGAGCTGGACAATGATAACAATAATAATAATAATATAACAATAATAATATTGATAGCAATTACAGACTAATAAATTACAGATTGAACATCAAAAGAACATTATTCAAATTCCTAGAAACATTTTGCAGGGTTGTCTCTTTTTTACTCTGGCACTATTTATGATTTTGACCACTGACCTGTTATTGTTCTACCTTGCATTTTTGATGTGTTTCTTACTTGTCTTAATTCCTCTGTGTCTCACATAAGCATTACTTAGCATGGCTTTTACATTATTATCATATTAATTATTATTATAATTAACATTATTTGTGCCATGATTCCATGACTGCTTACTCTCTTAACACCAGTCCAGGTTTTCTTTGTATATTATGTAGAAGATGGAACAGTCTCCAAAATTGTCTTTCAGGTGTAAGAGATGTCAGGCTTCCTTCATTAGCACCGCCTGTGAATGTAATCCTCCTAATGTCCTGGTGAGTTCAACCACAACCAAGCCAACCCCTACCCTCAGTATAATCTCAAACATCATCCACACTTAATTTAGGAAAAGACACACTGAACTGAACATGAATCATCAATGGTTAATATGTGGTTTTCCAGGCAGGAGGATTATGTATCCCTCCAAATTCCCTCTCCACTAATGTGAATCCGAGTGTCAACTATGCTCAGTTGGTGAGTTAGTTAGTGGAGACTTTTCCTTTTTCACTTATTCATTTTTTCCCAGTCTGATATGTTCTAATGAGTATTTTATATTCTGATTGCCTTTCAGAAGTTCAGTGTCCAGTCTGCCTGGTTTGTAAAAAACCTCTACTCCTCAGCTGCAGCTTGCCTTGTAATTCCATTTCTCTTTTTGATCTTTAAAACACGTGGAATCTGCTAAGCAGTGAAACTGTAGTGTATAATGACAGATGTACCATGGTTATATAATGGGGAATTTGAGGATTTTTATGAGGCATTTTGAGTTGTTTTGCGAAAATAACTTGTGTGCTTACAGGTCTTCTCCAACCTGACGGCATGCCAGGCTCTTGGAAACATGTGTGTGATGAACATGCACTCCTTTAGCGGCGTGTCCACAGATGCCTGTGGTCTCTTTAACTCCATTTTCAGATCAAGGGCTGCTATGAGCTCAACTCAAGACATTTCCTACTGGTAATCAACACTATCATGACATATGTATAATATTGTGCTGCCTCTGCTCATTTGCAATGAAACAGTTTCAGTCCTCTATACTGTAGTTTATTTTCACCTAATGTGCAAACATAGAGGACAGTAAACATTTTGATTACCTTGTCTCTAGGAGAGCTAATCTTCCATGGCTTTACTATGGGGATGAGCCAGGACTGGCCAGTCGAGTGCTTCAGACTGATCCTGTTCCTATTGGTTTCAGTTTCAGAGGAAAAAAGAAGGTAAATGATACATTTCTTTCGTATTAATTTCTTTGTTATTTCTAAGAAATAACTCCAAAAGAAAATATTCTGTTAATCAACATATTTTGTTTATCTGGCAGAACACTGACATTAAGTTGCTTGCTGCTGTCTATAATGTCAGAGGAGAGTTCCTTAGATGGGAACCAGTAGGAGAAGGTAATCTCCAGGTAAGGTGTCAAATGAGTGATAATAATACGTGAGAGTAATGTATTACGAAATGTACTGTATATAGAATTGCTTGGTTCATCTGGATTAGTTGGTAGTAGAGCTAAGTCACATGCATTGTCACTCTTTTGCAATACAAACCTAGCAATTGTGCAATTCATGCAAAATATAAAATATACAAGCTTATAAATCATCTTCATCTTGTTTTTTAGCTATGTCCAGAAACAGAAACTAGACAAAAGGCAGCCGTCAGCTTTGGAACTGCTTACCAAGAAAGTGTGAGTGCTTTTGTTTAATTCAGAAATGGTGCACAAATTCTCTTGTAATACTTACTTGTATTATAAGCTGTATGTGTATGTGTGCAGTGTGACCTCTCAGTAACAGAGCTGTGGGAGACCCATCCTGAGCCACTGTTCTATGATGTGTTTATGGAACTTGGTGGAGATGAGAACAGAAAGCTTCTCCCCCTGCCCACACTAGTGTATAACCAACAATACAATGGACGGTTTATCAACCAAGGTGCAATTTTATTTATCTGTGTGTGTGTGTGTGTGTGTGTGTGTATATGTGTGTTTGTGTGTCTGTTTGTGCATCACTTTAACATATTTTGTCTTTGTACAGAAAGCATGAAAAACTGGTACCTGTCTCGACGTATGTTTCTTGTTGACATGCTAAGTGGAAGAGAGAAGGAGACGAGCTCCTTGCCTAAAGTCATCCGTGTGGCCAGCAGTGTTAAAATTAGGTAGGCTCCCAATGTGATGATAAAAAAAATATTGTGAAAGCTTTCTTTTGTGATGGCTTTTGGATATTTTTTGGATCCTGTGTATGTTTGGTAGGTTTCAATTGGTTCCACGCACCCAGGAAGGACAGGTATATCCCCCTTTAATGACTGTGACGTACAAAGATGTTCCCATCACGGATATCAAAACACAAACTGTGCCTGTGAGTAGGGCATACACACACGGACCTTCATCTAAGAGAAAAAAATAGCTGTCACTTTCTTTATCTAAAAAAGCTACAGGTTAACTTACAGTATGTGTTAAACTTGTTTATCTGTGTCTAGACAACATTTGCTGTGGAGTATGAGATGGATCAGAATGAGGCTCGCATAAAGACAGACGTGAGTAGCATAAATGAAATATTGAAAAGTTCATGTGTATGTCAGTGCACACGATATGGAATGACCTACGTCTTTCAATGCCTTTTGTGTGCACAGACTGCTCTGGGTGTGATGGGCGGTGTGGCTGTGATTTACTCTCTGCTGAAGACAGTCAGCTGGAAGAGAAGGATCGCCTCCCCACTCATTGATGTTGAGGTACTGTGTTTCAACAATAATTTAAACCACTTCTATCTATATGTTGGTCTAAAGCTTGGAAATAATATTAGTCTTTCTATTTCCTCCTGCCCTAGACAATGTTAAAGTTTTTGTTGTTTTATGCTGGAGATCTGGCCAATGTGTTCTTTGCTGTGACTGTGGGAACTGGACTTCACTGGCTCATCTTCTACAAGGTTCATCTCATTCCTTTTGGACTTTCTTTAATAGGATTGATGATTTTCATACTTGTGTACTAGTATCTTCTTTCTCTTTTTCCTTTGACCCTTTTGAAAACATTATTGATTTCCAAACACATTATGTATCTTTTGTCTTTGTATGACTTTTTTAAATTATTTTTTCCTCTCTGCATTCTTTAGACATTAAAGGCAAGTCATTTTCCTTGTTTATCTTCTCTGCTGCAACTATTTTTTGTAAATGTAAAGATTTAGATGTGATTATTGTTGGCTGCGTTCAGGGGTTCATTTTTGTATGTGTCTTTTTAGGCTCAACAATTTGTATCAGTGCTGTTACCACTGCCTGCTCAGGAGGAGCAATTTGTGACGTACATTGGTTGCGCCTTTGCTCTCAAGGTGAGACACCTGAAAACAGATATAAAAATGGGCAGTATTGTTTTTGACAGCTAGGTGGTGTGCTTCTATCAGGAATGTTGAAAGAGTATTGTTTTGTGTATTTTTGTGTCTCCAGGCCATTCAGTTTCTCCACAAGCTCGTCCTTCAGGTATCAATTGATGTATTCCTTATTGACTGGGAGAGGCCACGGAGCAAAGGTAGCAGAACTGCGCAAGGTACCAACATATTTACTCTGAGCTTATATTTTGTTTCAATAAGAAATAATTATCCAGCTGTTTTATTACAGTCATCATATCACCATATTCACCGCTGTTTCAGCTCCTGGTGAGCCAAAACGTGACCCTTCTCCAGTCAGCATCTGGAGGACCTACTTTGTGGCCAATGAATGGAACGAGATCCAGACTATCCGCAAGATCAGCCCAACCTTTCAGATCATGGCTGTGCTCTTCTTTCTTGAAGTACATTTTACACCAGCTCATACACTTTTCTTTTTTTCAACTTTTGTTATGTCCCCTTTCCTCATAACTGGTGTGTCACCCTGTGTTGTTAAGGTGCTGGGTTTCTCCAACCTGGCCCTGAGGGACCCCTGGCCAACTTTGCAGCGAGCCTCACAAGCGTACTATCCCTCATACAGCCTCACACTGCGCTATGGTCTGGCAGCCACGCTGTGGCTCTGCATTGGACTTCTGCAGGTAAAATTGGCACCATTCAACTTTATCTTCTCCTTCCGTTTTTCCCTCTCTCAGTTCTAATCTTTATTTTTTTTAAATCAATAAAATATACAGTAGAAGTGTGAAGAGCTCCTTTAAAAGATAATCATTTATTCCTATAGATGATTTTCTTCACTGTGTTTCATGAGCACTTTGTGGAGGACAAAATTCGTCAGTTTGTAGACCTCTGCTCCATCAGTAATGTAAGTAACACTAGGCATAATTTCTATTAAACAATTAATCTGACTGTAATGTTTTACATACAGTTTTATCCCTGTCTTTCTATAGATTTCTGTGCTCCTGTTATCTCACCGTTGTTTTGGCTACTACATCCATGGACGTTCAGTACATGGCCACGCAGATACAAACATGGAGGAAATGAACAACAACCTGAAAAGAGAAGCAGTATGTACACCACCAGACTGCATGTTGTATTAATATCTGTAGGATAATTATGGTATTATGGTATCTGTCTTTTCTCTCTGAAGGAATCCCTGTGTGGCCAAAGAGGGTTGCTTCCAAACACAGACATCCAGACCTTTCAGGTGTCTCTTACCAATCGTCTGCGGTCACAGTATGACAGGATACGGGAGCCACTCATCAGGGTGCGTTCTTTCTCTTTGCAACTCTCTTATAACCTGTCGAAAAAATTTCAATTGGTTTACATGATTAACTTTGTGCTCTAGAAAAACGGGCCATCACGACTGATAGATGCATCGTCAGCAAACCCATTTGATCAGAACGTCAGAGCCTACCACACCATGAACCACTTTCTGGGATCCGTCATAGACCATGTTAGTAAAAATGCACATAACAAAATTCAACCAATCCAGCTTGATTTGGTCTGCAAAGTGTACCAGTTGTTTTAATTTACTAGCAATAATTTGTACTGACACATTTTCCCTCATGTCACCCTATTTACCCTAGGCCCACCCTGACATGGACTATATAGTGAAGGACAAGCTGGTGTTTGAGAGGGTCATAGGAATGGAGTTTCTTGAACCAAATGAAAAAAGCATTTTTTACAATGGTAATGACTTCTTGGCCTAGATAGGCTGTACATCTTTTTAGCTTATATGAATATATATATGTGTGTGTGTGTGTGTATGTATATATATGTATGTATGTATATATGTGTGTGTGTGTATATGTGTGTGTTTATATGTATATATATATGTACACACATGTGTACATATATATATACACATATATGAACACACACACCACAAACCAAATGAAAAAATAATTTTTTTTAGCTTATATGTATATATATATATGTGTGTGTGTGTGTGTGTGTGTGTGTATATATATATGTATATATATATATACACATGTGTACATATATATATACACATATATATACACACACACACACATATATATACATATACATATGTTTGTGTACATAATGTCTGTGTTTCTCTCTTCAGATGAGGCCCACTCTTTCAGTGACGTGCTGTTTTATGGAAATGAGGCCACGCTGCTGATCTTTGACACTTTGTTTTTCTGTGTTGTTGATCTCGGATCTCAGAGCTTTGTGCTTGCAGCTGTGCTTACATACATACAGCAAACGGTCAGTATATAGCATGTATACTATTTGTTGCCTTTACTTTTATAAAATTATGTGCATATATTGAAAACCATCTCATTCATGACAGATATTTCGCCTGATCCGTAACTTTCTTGGAAGGAAGAATCTTGTCAACAAGACCCTGGTGGATGAGAGATTTCTGATATAAAATTCCCTGTTGAGTAATTGCTAGTGTCAGTGTTGTTTTGCAGCATATCTCTCAAAAATGTTTACTGTTCACAGCTTCTGCAGCTTTTTGTACTTTTCTTTACATATGCAGTATTTTCATTGCTGTTTACTGATTTCATTGTAATTTTTATGAAGATTCTGATGTTTATATTGATTAAAATGTTTTTGATATGAGGGAATTGTTATTGTTTTTAGGTCATTTTAATGAAATATAATACTTTTCCAAGTTTGGGATAAATATAGAATTTATATAAAAACCTAAAAAAGAAAAACATGAACTAGACTATGAAATTGTCATTGTTCCATTTTTGCACCTGAAAAGCACCAAAATGTCACAACCATAGTTTTCACTCATTTGCTTTGTTCTCTCAGATTTTTTTTTTTTTCTGCAACAATGAACACCCTTTAATGTGTAAGCTATAGTTTGGAAAAGTTTATTTACACAGCTTGGTCATAAAGTTATTATTTATAATCAACCATCTTTATTATTTATAGCTTTCGTTTCCTTGAGGCTTTTGTGTCTGTTCAGGCGGGAAGGATTTTGTATTTAATTATCATTTTTAGCTGTTTTCATTTAACCTTTAAAGGGACAAAATAAATAGATACATCAAATTGTGACTAATAAGAATAAATGAGATGTTTCGCTGCAGTCACATTAACCTTCACCTCTTCAAACATCTCTCTGTGGGATGATAAAAAACTGAATTTTAATCGGCCCGTGCGTGTGGCGTCACGGCGGCTGTTAGCGCCCAGCCAATCACCGCTCAGTCTGCCGCGCGGCGCTCCAGGATGACACGAGCCGGAGGATCGGCGTCAAGACATGAACTCCAGTAACTTCTTCACCTCCTTCAGTTAAGGTGAGTCTGACTTTCCTCCCCTGAATCCACGCTTAGTTTGTTTATAGCTGGGCCTAGTACGGTTTCAGAGGCTGCAGCCATCTCCTACGTGAGCGGACGTTGTATTTCTCGGTAGTTGGTGGGTGTAACCCAGGCACCACTAGCCGCCGTTAGCATGAATTTGGCTGCTCAATTGACACACGCACGTCAGGTCCGTTGGACAGATGACAGACTTCTTAATTTTCTTTTATTGTCATATCCTATCCTAACCTTTAAAAGACCTGCTCAGCTCGGACACGGATCTTCTGTCTTGCATGTCAAGCTAACAGTTCAGGGGTTAGCTTGCGTTGTCTTGAATTGCTTTGCTACTAGCAAGGGGAGGCTAGTGATGTCAAACATGGCAACTTTCTGTCAGAGCTCAGTGCTACGACGGGCCCCTCTGATTTGTATGACTCATACACCGTTTGTGTTTTGGGAGGATTTCTTACTGCCCAGTGTACTTGAGTGAAGCAGGGTCAGCCCTTCTGGTTATTTTCACTCAAACGCTCGAGCTGCGTACATTATCTACTGAGCTGTCATCACCTGTTATGCTGCTGCTGCTGCTGCTGCTGCTGCATGAGACTGACTAAAAGTAGATTTCACTCTTAGGGACTGCAGATATACTTTGATTATGCAATGAGGACACATTATATGGAGAGGCGCAGCCAGGAACCAGTTCAGTAGGCCATGACCAGACATTTCTCAGGATCTAAATGTCAGGGCTAAAATTCATTTTAAAGCTATTTTTAGCAAGGCGTGCAGTGCTGCTGACCTATGGTTGGAGAGGAGTGCAGAGCTGTAACTGTAGCCAGTACATCCTCTGGCGGTGCTGTCCCTAAAACTCATTTTCTTCAGAGTTAACGAGGCATCAAGACACTCAGCCGTATACGTTTTTGCAGCTTTAATATGACACATCAACACTCAACAGGGTGTTACCCTGTCTTTAACATTCACATTTTCTTTTTACAAACTCACTCAGTTTGCAAATTATTAGACAGGCTTAACTAAAACAAATACAGTCTAATACAACAGTCCTGCACTGAGCTCTATGTCCACAAAGGTTATGATGTTCTGTTTTTGTTGAAACTGTTTTTAGAAAGCTGATGATTGAACTTTATTTTGGAAGATGTAGTTTGTGGTGCCGTTAATCTTTTTGTTTATTTAAAGTAAGCAGCAAACTGTTTATTTTCATTTGGTAGATGTTCATTTAAGATACCAAATAAAATCAAATATCTGGTGCCAGAAAATTTACTTAAAAGGCGGGAGAAAAAAGCTTTACCTGCCAGAGATAGTGTTTTACTAGCCAGTTACTTGAATGTGTTTTCCATTGCTGCCACTGATATGTACACACATTGTATACCATTGGCTATTTTTTTTATCCTAACCCATTTCAATGGCCTCAAATCTACTGTATTTCACAACATGGGGATGATATTAAGTTTCATCTGATGTTAGACTTGATAACCATCCAGGGAGCAGAGAAATAGAATGGAAGTTTCCAAAGGTTTAGGTTTCTACTGAGCCTCTACGTCTTGGAGTTAAAGAACAACCAGTTTAAAACCACTGATTTCATCTAATCTAAAGGCTTGAAAACAATATGTGAATGATGGAGGGATACCAAACATTGAACACTGCATAAATATTCAAATGTTATTGTTAAATGTGAAGTTACTAGCCAATTTATTGGTTTGCTGTTGGTAGGTTAGCCAGACATAAAATGTACCAGTGCTTGTTGTTGTTGGTTATTTAGGGCACTGCTATTGTCAATCTGTCCCATATTCAAAACCTCATCACATAATGTTTGTTTGCACGTTGTTTACTTAATGGTGCATAGAGAGAACACTGTGTGCTCAGTTGGTGAATTGAGCTTTTTAAAGGTACATCCAGATGTTACATTCTGACTGCTGCACCTCTGCACTCTGTCTGTACTTATCTCTTTGATAGGTGTGAATACATCTGTGGTGTGCTGTTTGTGTGTGTGCCTTCTGTGCACCGTCAGCCATGCCTGTGACATCCCAGCTGCTCAGGGGTTTACCCCGCACCAAGGTCTTGGCCTCCACTCTGTTACCATGCCAACAACACCAGTCCCATTTTGCACCTGTCGCTCACCAACCTGCCTCAAGACAGCCATCACACATGTGGCAGAGTCACCAACACTCAAGAAGTTACCAGACAACCTCAATCCTCCGCAGCTACATCCTCACACCTCCACAGGTCAACTCCATTCTCAAAGCCAATGAGTACAGCTTCAAGGTTTGTGGGGCCATTCGTGCGTGCAGAAAACACCTGTTGCCATTCCTACATTCACATTTCCACCTTAGCATTTATATGTGTTGTGATTATAGGTACCAGAGTTTGATGGGAAGAATGTGTCATCAGTGATGGGTTTTGAAAGCAATCAGCTGCCAGCCAACGCCCCCATAGAAGACCGTCGCAGTGCAGCCACATGCCTGCAGACACGAGGAATGCTGCTGGGTGTGTTTGATGGCCATGCTGGCTGCGCCTGTGCTCAGGTAGAAACTGTGTTACTATATGCTGGTTTACATTTAAATGTTCTGTTTAGTCTGATTTTACATTACAGATTTTTGTATTGTTTAATAATTACATTTTTATATTACCACTTCTCATCCACTGGTGCCATTGTGCAAGAGACACAGTCTTCTAGTGAAGTTTTTTTTTTCTTTTACTGTGTTGAGTCAAATTTTGATTGACATAAGACATTATGCTTCTAAATATTAACAACCTTTTTTGTAATATGTGCTATATTTCCTTTTTATTTTTGGTGTAAGAACTTTTCCCATTAGATTATCAGAGGTTACCCAGGTGTTGTACATTTCAAATCCATTTACCACCAGAAC
This sequence comes from Rachycentron canadum, assembly GCA_038496675.1. Taxonomy (NCBI): domain Eukaryota; kingdom Metazoa; phylum Chordata; class Actinopteri; order Carangiformes; family Rachycentridae; genus Rachycentron; species Rachycentron canadum. The sequence goes on from CM076653.1 coordinate 1,456,203, forward strand.
ACCTTCCTCAGTAATTGTTAAGGTGTTAAACATTTGCTGTGACATTAACCATTGTGTATAATGAACCAAAATTTAAAAATGCTTGCCATATGCACTGCAAAGTTTTAGGCTACAAGCTGCAGCGGATTCTATGTTTCTTTAGCTTGTGTATAATCTGTTGCATCAACGTCTCTTTGGAACTGTTTAAATTACAACTGTCCTCCTCTCTGCCAGGCCCTGAGTGAGAGGTTGTTTTACTACATAGCTGTGTCTCTGCTGCCCCATGACACACTGTGTGAGCTCGAGGCAGCAGTGGAGTCTGGCAGGGCCCTCAGTCCCATCCTGCAGTGGCACAAACACCCCAATGACTACTTCAGCAGGGAGGCACAGAAGCTCTACTTCAACAGCCTCCGAACTTACTGGCAGGAGTTAATAGATCTCACCAGGTGAGAGCTAGAAAATACTAGTGAATGCATGAGAGTTTAAAGGTCTTTTGGTTGTCGGCCGTGTTGGAGTAAAAAACTTTTTGCCACAGTTCAGTGCTTTTGTACAATGCAAACGTAAGCCTATAAACAATGCCAGAGGTAATATCTTTCAGTGTCTTGTGGCCTTTTGCTAGGCATAAAGACACAGGAGGAACATTTCAGATTTACAATCCTGTCTGTGGTTTCTTCATCTTCACCCTGTAGCAAAATGCCCACACCAACAATGGCCTTTCTGTTGTTTTGCCAATAGTGCTGTTGCTGGTCTCTGTTGTTGGCCTCTGGCTTCCTCCCTCTGCTTCACACATATTACTCTCTCTGTTTTCAGCCCAGGCGAAGTTCCAGACACCCGTGAGGCGCTGCTGAGTGCGTTCAAAAGACTGGACAATGACATTTCTCTGGAGGCTCAGGTAAGAACTGTGTGCTGTCTTAATGAGAAACAAGTTAACATTTGGGTTCCTCTTTAATTTGATGAGTAAAACCAGTAACAGGCCCTTCTACATCAGACTTTGTTCCATATTTCTGGGGTCTCTGCAAATTTGCATTGTAAAACTGGGCCTGGAACAGCACTGGTTTGTGAAGGGGTCAACCCATGTCACAGACTAAGCATCTTTGACGGCTGTGGTTCACATTTAGCTTTCATTTACCTCTTTAACATTTGGAACTACTTTTAACATGAATTGATTCATGTAAATGAAGGTCACAAGGCTTCATCTGCCACTTTACTAACAGCAGCAGATGCAGCAGTTTTTACCTAGAAACAGTGCATGATGACAATATGCACCACACATGTCATCTTCATAACAATTTTATGTCCTGACACAAGATAACACTTTAAAAACATGTTGCCAGTGTCAATGTAGGTATTGACTCTAAAGTCCAAGCATTGATTTTGTCTGAATCATATTGTAAGTCATTAAATTTGTTCTGAATGCAGGGCTTGAGTTCTCTTTCAAACACATTGAGATACATATTGAATATCACCTTTGCCCAATGGCAGCATAGCAAAAATTGTAAGTGTCCAAGTTTAAACTTTAATGGTTTAAAGAGGAGCTCAGGTGTCATTAGCCCTACATGTAATTTAAACTATGCACCACCGAGGTCACTAAAAGGCAGACTGTGGTCCGGTTCTGGACCCAAACACTTTCCTATTTGGACCTGTGACCAAATTATTAAGAATGACTACATGAAGCATTTCTACTTACATCAGTGCAGCTTTTGTAGCCTTTACAGCTGTCAATCATTGCAACTCAAGTCAGTGAGTGATGAACATACAGAAAGATAAGATAAAGATAAGATGATACAGTCTATGGATGAGACAATAGTTGGGAAGTAAGTGGGATGTAAGAGGGAAAGAAAGAGTAAAGGAGGTGTTAAAGCTGTTCAGTTGTTAAGATATGTAAGATTTATCATAAGAATGGTTAAGACTGTGGAATGGTGTTTAGAAGAAGAAAAAGGGCCCAAACTGGACCTCTTGTGTAGGCTCACATTGTTAATTTACCCCACAGGTTGGAGATCCAAATGCTTTCCTGCACTACTGGGTTCTGAGAGTGGCCTTTTCTGGAGCAACAGCTTGTGTGGCTCACATTGACGGATCAGACCTGTACGGAGAAAAAATACATACATACATTTTATCAAAACACATATACCCAATTGTTACACCCAACTATTTTACAGCTGTGCTTTTGTTCCTTCCCTCTCTGGTCCTAAAGGTTTATAGCCAATGCAGGAGATGCTCGGGCGGTGTTGGGGGTGCAGGAGGAGGATGGCACATTCAGCGCTCACACACTCTCTAATGACCACAATGCCCAGAACGATGATGAGGTGGCTCGAATACGTGGTGAACACCCTCCATCAGAGAGAAAGACTGTTATACGACAGGTACTACACCTTCTCATTCGCTCAGTGTGGGTGTTATTACAGCATTATTAAAACTTCTTTTTCTTTTTTTTTTCAAATCAGGACCGGCTGCTTGGCCTCCTCATGCCATTCCGTGCATTTGGGGATGTGAAGTTTAAGTGGAGCATTGAACTGCAGAAGTGCGTGTTGGAGTCTGGACCTGACCAGCTTCATGAAAACGAGCACACCAAGTTTATCCCCCCCAACTATCACACACCACCGTACCTGACCGCTGAACCTGAGATCACATACCACAAACTGCGGCCACAGGATCGCTTTCTGGTGAGAGAAGAGGCAGCAACACAATTTCATCACTTGCATACGTCCTTGATGTTACCTAAGGATAAAGTATATGAGTATATAATTAAGAGATTATTAGCCCAGGAAGATAAAAGTCCCCATTCTTAATTCTGCCTACAATGCTTTGATTGGCTGGCTGTTTCTGCAGTATAGCCATCAGTAGTTACAACACAAGACATCTTTGAATTGTTTGACAAAAAAACGTTTACCCTCTACACAAAGCTAGACTGAAACATTGACCTGGCTTCTCACTTTTAGTTGGAAAACATTAAATAACCATGACCAGCAGATTTTATTACTCACAGCCAATGAGATTTGACCTTAATTACAAAATTTAACCTTTTCCTTCTGGGTTCATGTTGTTTGGGTTTTTTTGTGGTTAGTTTGAAATAAGAAAAAAGTTATATTCTTGATGTTTTTTAAAAAAAAAAAAAAAAAAAAAAGAGTTTACAGTCGCAGTATTTCCCAGAATGGCTATGTGGTGAATGAAGTAATCCTCAGCATACCAACTTCAGTGATTATGTGAGTAACTTTGCTTATCTGATATTACTTTCATGTGTTAATTGATTCCAACTCTTTCCCTGCAGGTGATTGCCTCTGACGGCCTCTGGGAGACCCTCCACAGACAAGAGGTGGTTCGTATAGTGGGTGAGTATTTAATAGGGGTGCACCAGCATCAGCCACTCAAAGTTGGAGGCTACAGGGTTACCCTCGGACAGATGCAGGGGCTTCTTGAAGAGCGGAAAGCTCGCGCGTCTTCAGCTTTTGAGGATCAGAACGCGGCAACCCACTTGATGCGTCACGCGGTAGGAAACAACGAGTTTGGGACGGTGGACCACGAGAGGTTGTCAAAAATGCTGTCACTGCCCGAGGAGCTGGCTCGTATGTACCGTGATGATATCACCATCATCATCACTCAGTTCAACCCTCATGTAATTGGAGCACAGAGACAGGAAGGACAGTCCTGAGCTGTTCAAAAGCCATTCACTGGAGTCACGCTGACAAGTACACACACTTCTGTAAATTTGCACTGCGGGGCTACATGTAAGCACACTCTCTGGACAAACAGGTCATAAAAGGAAAATAGATGAATGGATTTGTTTTACAGTGGCAAGAAAAAATTAGTGAACCCTTTGGAATCACCAAAGTACGGTCAAATCTTCACCCAAGTTACAATTTTAAACAAAAAAAAGTCAATTTTGACTTAAATAATTTTGTTGTTCTTGTCCCTGTTGAAAGCACCATTCAGACATTCACGTCGTAGTTGGACAAACTGTCTACAAATGGAGGCAGAACGAAGAAACAGCTAAAGGCTAAAAGAATCATTATGTTCCTAAATCTGCCAACCCAAACTATGGAGCATGGTTTCATAGAGCATGGTGTCCTGTGATGGACGCCATGGAGGAAGGTTGTTCTTATGTTGCACCTGAAGTTTGCCAAAGAGTCACTCTGCAACACTACTGGGAAAATGTTTTATGCCTTGATGGAGCTCAGGTTGAGTCTTTTGGGAAGAACATGCAGCACTATGTGTCATGTAAAAAGCACTGTCCATTCCAATATAAATTATTTTCCCAAAGGTGAAGCACAGTGACAGGAGCATCATGATTTAAAGCTTTGCTGCCTTCAGGCCTGGACAACTTGCCATCATGTAAGAAAAATGAATCTCAAATATATCAGGTGAAGCTTACCTGTTGTAGTGGCTCCAGCTGCTACTGCAGGATCTTGTTAGTGCTGCCAAAGAAGGTTCAACCATCCAAGGGTTCTCTTTCTTTTACCACCAGCACTGTGAGTGTTCAATGGGTTTGGTCAACAAAGACATAAAAGTTTATTTTAGTTCAGGGACACTGTGTTTGTCTGCATTTCTGACTTAGATGAAGATCAGATCTCATTTGGTGAACGTTCCAAAGGGTTCACAGGCTTTTTCTTGCTACTGTAATTCTGTTTATGTACAGATTTGGTATGTTTTTATGCAGTGCTCTACAACATCCAGTTTCCTAAGTGAAAATATCTCTTATATAACATGTTATTTATGATAATATTCTCCAGCAGTGCTTCATACATGCTTATCTACAAGGCTGATGAGTTGCAGTTACTAACTCAATTTTGTGCCAAAAGATTTGACCACCTTGTTTACTGAAAGACTCAGCAGGGTTGAAATTATAGGTATTCCAAAGAGGCTGAAGGTTGAGACTTTATGAGTAAAGAGGCCTTGCAGTTTGACCTGACCTGCTTTTTTTTCCTGATGTGCCATGATAACACTCTTTTGTCTTGTATACCAGGCACAATCTTTTTAACTTTGCTGGCTGTTTCTGCACCCGAGGGATGATGATGTTACAAGAGAGGACTGTTGCATCCTTTTGTTTTTACTTCTTTGTGTGTTTCTTTCTATGAAATATTCTTAGTACTGTCTTGAGTTTGATGATATCTACTCTACTCCAGCACACTGGATTTCAAGTGTTACAGTGGCAAACTAAATTGCTGACATTGCGCTCACATCCATATTGGATCAGCAAAAGTCAGGACTTGATACTGCAGTGGTTCCCATCGTGTGTGCTGACGCATTTCAAGATAGAGGGTCACAAAATGATTATGGAAAAGAGATAAAACAGTTCTGTTACTCAAAATTGCTTTTCTCTATAATGTTTGTTTACTTAAAAAAATACTACAGTTTTCACTTTGGGCTTCTGAAAGTTCAAACAAGCTGAGAAGAAATGTGGTTCAGCTGCTTACATCTTGTGTTTTGAGCAGGGTAATAACCTGGAAGGAGGGAACACTTCATTTTAAAGGGTTACAAGCCAAACAAGGTTAGAAACCACTGAGCTAGAGCTTGTTTTCACTTCAAACAGTGTGCTGCAGGAGTATGAAGCAAAAACAAAACTGCAAATATTTACACTATTTCTTTTATCAAGTAATAAACTGTACAACTACACAAAGACTGATTTGAACTGGACTTTTCTGTGACGGTATCACTTGATGTGGTAAAGTGAAGTATCATTTCGCAGCACTACTCTGACTAGAGAGACAGCGGTAGATTCAAAGTCAGTGTGTGTGTTAGTGAAGCTTCAAGCTGACACACAAACTGATCTTTACTACAACTGTGAAGCTTCTGTTTCTGAGGTGTTGGAGTAAAATGTCAGTCTGCAGTTCTTGTCCAGGCTTTGTTGGGTTAAAAGGGAAGCATGTTCAAATTGCCTTATGTTCTTTTTACTTTCAGATTTTATTATTTACGACAGTACTGGTGAAAGTAGAAGCAGACCGCTCTCCTCATACTTTCTAGTTAAGCACTATTCATGGGGGCATGACTGTGTTTTACACCCAAATGAATGAGCAGAATGTAAATTTGAAATCAAGCTGTTTGAATATTAGGGTTATTTATTCAGCTTTAGCATTATGTTACACATGTATATCTACAATTGTATGTATAAATTGTAACTTATGTTGATTAAGTTTTGTATATGGAATGGTTTAATAAAACACAGAATACAGTTACACAGTTATACGTTTTCATTGACACAATCTGCTCTGTGTCTGACCAGTGCCACACCAGACCGCACCAGCTGGAAAGTCAGCGTGTCTCAGGCTGTTAAATGTGATGTTCAGTGATCCCTTGGCTGGCAAGGTGGCAATCGTCACTACTGAGCAGATGGCAGTGAAATAGTGGTTTAATACGTGAACTTATTGTTATGAGGTCATCACTTCCCACCACTAGATGATGCTGTGGTATCAGAAATTATACAATGGAGGTTAAATAATGACATGTAGCAGTTCTGTAAAAACACCACCATCAACTGGATGTAATGTGTAATAGCTTTATGACAAAATATAGCTCAATGCATCAATAAATAATATTGTTAGTTAAATAATTGAAATGCATTGTAAAAGAAAATATACTGGTAGTTTAACCCCCTGTATTTATCATTCAGAGATTTATAAAAGCCCTGTGTGATAGTGGGTGAATTTGCCTTAAAAGATCATGTATTTTAGTTGCTATTGATCTTGACCATCCCTCTGGTCTTAGCTCTTATCTCATTAAATCATGCATATAGGTTTTAAAGTTTGGGAAAAATTTATTTTATTTATGCATCTATATATTTGTTTAGGACCCAGGTCTGAGTACATTCAATATTAACTTCACTCTATAAAGTTATAAACAACATCTAATAGAATTCAACACCTGATTGACAAAGCAAAGTGGACTTTTAGTTATTTTAAAAACACAAACTTACATCTGCATAGTTCAGACTGTTAGGTTTCAGACTACTTGCATAGAATAACCTCAATGACGCTGCTGTTTAATCACAGTGTAGAGGAAGATTGTTTAACTTTAAGGGTTGTGACTTACTGAACATAAACTCCTCCGCATCACATTTTGCTCACTTGCTTGCCTCATTTCCGCTGCAGCAGATGTTTTTTTCCAGGACTTCTTCGTCAGAGCAGAATGACACTTGCTTGTGGAATTTATTTATGTTTGGGATTATGAAAATGTAATAAAAATCCTCCCACGTAACCAAACTGACTCTATCTGACCTGGCAGAGGCCACCCCAACAAGTTATGGGATTGTTGTCCCATAACTTGTCAGTTTTCAATATATTTGTCAGTTTAATAGGTTTAGAATAAAAACTATCATTTAAAAGTGATGGCTTTTGCTTATTTCTAATGTAATTGATACTTACAGTCCACGGTTGACAAAATTTTAACCTTTTACAAAATACAGAAACTGTGTAGTTGTGTCTTATGTGTGCTTTGTATTTCCATAGAACAAAATGTCAGTAGTAAATTGGAGGAAGGCTCAATTCAGTCTTCAGCCTGAGTGAAATTTTCTCTTTGAATATGTCCTATGCTATGTACAATATACATCACACTGATATATCCTTGTTCTAAGCCATATGTTCATTTCTTGTGGCCACTTGAGTTTTGTATGTGAGTTGTCAGTGTTTATAGTGTTAAAAAGAACAAAAAGAGTTGAAAATAACAAGTGTGTGTATCTTTGGGGTGACTGTTTATTATTATTAATAATAAGCTGACAAATTCATGACTGTTTTTGGGAAACAGGGACTTTTTATACCTGACCTTTAAACATGCAATCTGGCCTGGTGTTACATTGAGTGGTCGTTGTTGATGGTGATTATGATGTCAGTATACTCCCTTAGTATTTCTATATTAGGAAAAATCATGTGCGTTGGTGATGGTGAGGGTTCATAGTGTGACGTGGTCACACCATCCATTTCACAGTTTACTCTCCCTGTCTTTCCCCCACTCCTTCTCTTCTGTCCCTCAATCTTTCAACATCTCCCACTGGCCTCCAGGACTCTCTGTCTGTGTGTGTATGTGCGTCTGTGTATGTGTGTGCGTGTTGTTGTGGAAAGTGTTGCTGGGATACAGGTGAGGAGAGAGTGCAGACATAAACACTGGAGATGCTCCATGTTGAGCTTGTCGTTATGAGGCTGTAGCTCAGTGTGCTCCTGTGCCTCTGACTCTGTTTTCCTGTTTGTATTTGAAAGCTGCAGCAGGCCACTTGATGAGTCATCCCAAACACACACACGCACACACACACACACAGAGTAACTCACAATCGTGGCACATGGACTGGATGGATGCGTGGTCATGGCAGCACATGTGGCACCCACAGTCAACATGTGTGTGTTTTGCTGCTCTGAGTGTGTTTTTTGTGTCACTGCCTCTTTGTGCTGCACAAAAGCCCACAATCATGCCATCCTGTTTTCAGCACCACTAACAATCTGTGGCTTGTCTCCCACTGTCACAGAGATGACTCAGAGCATCACTCGCTGCAGCAGCACCGTGAACTCGACTGCTCAGTGGCAGGCCGGCAGGGAGGCAGGAAGGGGGAGAGAAAAAGATGGACAGGAATCATCAGATATCTGAATAGAAGCTACCTGAAGAAAAACTATGGACAGAAGGTTGCGAGTATCAAGCCGAGGTGTGGATGCTTGTGCTTTCTGCCCCACATCACCTGCAGCACCACAGTGTGACCTGACATGTACATGCACCTAAACAGATAGACCCACACACACAAAGATGATGTGAAAACCACAGTTCCCAGCTCCTTTAATGGTAATTCATGGTTTCTTATCACAAAACACACTTATTATCCTGTAACGACAGTGAAACTCCGGGTTTAAGATGTTGCTTTACATATAACATAATCTCACAATATTCAACTGTTGGTTGTTACATTAAAGCAGAAGATAATATCAAATGAAACTCTGGGCCAAAAACTAATTGAATTATGTTAGATGATGAAACTGCTAATGAAAGAAACAAATTCTGGGAGTCACATCTTAATAAATTAAGTCGAGAGGGTGCTTTAATGTTTGATTAGGATGGAACCACCTGACACTTTAATTAAGTATGCACTGCACCCATTAATCAAGCTCTCGCAAATAAAATAAAAATAAGCTAAAATAAATGTGTGTGTGTGTGTGTGTGTGTGTGTGTGTGTGTGTAGTAGTCTCTACATCATAGCGTTCCTCTCTTCTTCCTCAGCCTGGGTTTTCTTCTTCTTGTTCCCTTTGTTAATCTGTTTGATCGTTATGATGAAGATAATAGCTGCAAGGAGACAGAAACAGAAGTCAGCAACATAAACCTGGACAATAACATCTGACTGTATCATATAATGGATACTGTGTCATATCTGGGCTGGTTTTGTCAGACTTACTGCAGAATCCCAGAGTGCCGACCAGGATCCCGATGGTGGTTCCCATTCCGTATCTGAAGTTACGATCTTCTGGTGCCATGTAGCAGTAGCCCAGCTCTGTGCAGTTACATACTTTCACTGTAGAACGGAGAGATCAACACACACATGCATCAGACACACACTGGAGAGTGTTAAGGCATTGGCTTTAAAGGATAAAGCTGGTGTTAATCTATTTTTCTTACTGTCAACAAATCCCATTAAAAAACAGTGTTCTTCTACCTGCTGCAGCCCCAAACAACACAACAAATCAAATGGAAATTTCCTAAATAATGAAGGGGCCTGTGGTTTCAGGACATTATTCTCTGCAGGATCAGTTACATGCAGAGGCTTAGCCCTGCAACACTTGAATCATTGTTGCAGTTTGTTGTTGTTTTTCATCATTTTGTAGTTTGACATGTACATGTTGGGTTGCCAGAATTATCCTTCGAGTAGGAACTTAAAGAACGGACTCACCCTCAAATGGCTGTGTGATTCCCAAGCCTGCATTGTCTTTAATGTTAATAGGAAGTGTGAAGGTTTTCTCTTCAGTTGTTTTTTTCTTCAGCATCAGCTTAGCTGTTGTACCTGCATGACACACAAAAGTGATAGTCTTACACCTTGTAATACACAGAATGACTATTAATGTAGTATGTCAACGTACTGTCAACACTGATCAGTTCCCAGTTGGGTGACTTCTTGTTGGTGGCCAAAGTGAAGGTGAAGGGCTGGGAGAAAGGGGCGCTGTCTCTATCCTGGGCCTTGAGTATGACAGGTTCAGGCTTGCCTATGCAGATGAAAGCCTGTTTCTCTGTAAGTCTGGGGACGTTGTCATTCACATCCAGCAACCTCACAGAGAGGACACGCTCAGTAGACATCTCTGGGTTCTCTGTAAAGAGAAATTGGAAACCATCAGAAAAAGGTGGCCTGGCTCATAATTACTTGCCACAACACATTTAAAATTTTGTCATGTGAACAAATTGCTGTTATTATAGTCCACTTCTGTACCAAAAGTGCTTCTGTTATGTCAGAATTATTGACAGTGTTTTTTGGCTTTCTGTTTTAGTTCACACTGACTGAGAAATCGTGTGGCCCACATAACAAGTGAAAAGTAGCGATGTGTTTCTGCATCATCGTACCCTTCTCAAATGCAGTGACAGTGACTTTGAAACTCTCCATGATTTCTCTGTCCAGGTTGTCTTTGGTCTTGATCTCTCCTGTGGCAGCATCGATCTCCAGCCAGCCACGTGTGTCACCGTCCAATTTGAAACTGCACAACACAAGAGGAATTAGACACAAAGCCCCCCCCACACACACACACACACACACACACACAAACAAACACAGTGAAAACCATCCATAATACAGCAGACACTGACCAGATGGCCAGGGGATATAATGGTAATTGATAGTCTTTTTTGGGTTGGCCCTGATGGTCCAAACAAAAGCAGTAACATTAAAAATTAAGCCAATGCTGATCTAGTGAAGCTTTAAAGCCATGCGGGCTGTTTTGTTGACTCTACAATCATTCAGTTCATCTTCTTAGAGTCCAGCTTGCCAGCTACAGGAGAACATGAACACAGTGTCTCCATCAGGTTCCTAAGAGGACACGTTGAAATCTGGATTTATTTCTACAGCTTGAAGCCATCTTTGCAGTTACTGCAGTCAAAATAAATACAGTAATTGATTCATTAAACATTTTAACAAGATGGTGGAGAATGTGTTGGATGGAACTGATGGAAAAAGTGACCAAGCTTAAATGTAACAAACTGCGATTCCTAATATACTTAAAATCGTGTCTTAAAGGAATAACACAGAAGAAGTTTCATATTTTGAACATAGTCTTATAGAAGAAATGCAATAGCTCTGTATTTCAAGTGTTAGGTGGTTAAATACTCACTCAACTGGACAATAAAGATACCTGTGCTAGACTAGACATAGATTTCATTTTGGCATCTACAATAGTGTAATTACACAGAAACTAGTGAAGAAACCTTCCCTGCTTGGGCTCAACAGCTCTACTTGCTGCTGGATTTTGAATTACCTGACTGAGAGACTCCAGTGAGTTTGTGAAGGTAGACAAAACTCGGCACCAACACTGTGCTGTTTATATTTCAAGTGCACAACTGTGCAACCAACTTCAGGAGAAACCACATCATTAAATTTGTGGATGACACCACAAAAAGAATAGTTCAGACTAAACAACAAAAATAATGAAACAGTGTATAGTGAGCAGGTTAAACACGTGGTGGGTTGGTGTATGGATAATAACCATGTGCTCAACATCGACTGAGACCAAGGTGATGATTGTCAGCCTCCCTGTGCATCAGGGGCTCCACGGTGGAGAGTAGAGAGCATTAAGTTTTGATTTTTAGGAGCTTGATGACATATTGCGTTCCCTGCAATGACAGTGATGATAAAGCCCTGCAGAGGGTAGTCAGGGGAGCTGAGAGGATCATTGGCATCTCCCTACCATAGGCACTGAACATTGTCAGGAACCCCATAGAGCTAGAACTAGAAGACTGTTAAACTGCCTCCTCCAACAGGCTGTCAGGCTGTTTACCAGCCGCTCCATCTCACTGTGACTGGTTGTACCATAATGTCATGTCTCAAATCATTTTGCTCCTGAATAACTGTATTGGATATTTGAATTCAATTTAAAGTATCTCATTGCATGAGGGGCAATCATAACAATGGCATGACATTTATTCTGTTATTGTTTTTTTATGGGGGTCCAAAAGTCTTTGCCAGTGTCATCTTATTATTTTATCCGTTCTATGATGGATCAACTTATGTATTCTGAGCAGCTCTTGGTGTGTGTTTACCCGATCTCTTTGCCCTCTGGGTCCTTTGCCTCCACAGTGAACAGCACTGATCCCTTGGTGGTGTTCTCAGGCACAGTCGCATCCAGGATGTCCAAGCTAAACTCCGGGGCCTCGTCTATGTCAGTGACAGACACAGAAACAAAGGCTGTCGATTCGCTGCCATACTCCAGGCCTTTCATGAGCGGCTCCAGGTTACGAGCATCAATCTGAAGGTTGTAGGTGGAGGAGAACTCGAAGTCCAAAGGCTGTTAGGTGAAAAACAGGCTGGTTATAAAAAGCATCAGGAATAAGAGAAGTAGAAAATGTTTTTGAAGGTCACAGCAGAGTCCTGTGAAAGATAATGAACACAATTCAAACATTACTACTGGACCAATACACGATGTTACCATTAAATATGTGCATTTATCTGCTAATAAAGGATTTTGTTCAGTAACATGCAATTATTTTACTGAGCAGGTTTTTTACATTTAACCTCAGGGCAGGCAGCCATAGCCATCAGTGCCAAATATATTTTCTTATGACAGTTTTCAGAAATACAATACAACATAATATGAAGTGTTAAATATATTATCACTTCAGTATTCAGTATTCAGCATTGCTGAAAAGATGAACTGTATTGAATATCAATCAATTATTGAAGTTATTTATGAAAAAGGTCAAACATTTGCTGGTTCCAGTTTTTCAAAGCTGAGGATGTGTAGCTTTTGTTTTTTTTTGCATGATTATAATTCTAATATTCAAGTTTTGGACTGTTGTTTGGATGAAGACCTCATTCTGGACTTTATTTTCTATTACATTTTATCGACTATGAGGTACATTTTTTAATTTAAAAAAATTGTCAGATTAATCAGTGTGTTGTGCATTAGTCACATCACACAGATACAAACCAAAACATGAGAGAAAATTTGTGAACTTCTCAAGGTATAAAAACAAAGATCATTATCTTCGTATGTATGTGTGTTCATGTAGGAGGTAGGTAGAAAATGGGGATGCTGTACCTGCACTATGACCAGCTGGCCGACGCCCTTGCCGTCTGTTTCCACAGCAAAGACATCACCATCATTACCAGCAGAGATGTGGAACTCAATAAGGGAACTGCCACTGTCTGGTTCATCGGCATCTGTTGCTCTGATGGTCGCCACTGTGTATCCAACAGGGGTGTCTTCTGCTAGAGTGTAGTTGCCATACTGGACACATATACCAACACAGAAACATGAGGAAAATCATCCAAACAGCATAAGAACTGAGAGCCAGGCAAGTGCAAATACTCACATCGTTCTTCTCAAACACAGGCATCTCGTTGTTGATGTCAATGACCTTGATGATGACTTTACAATCTGTGCTGTGAGCTGTGAGACAAATACTATGAGTGCTACAGCTTGGAGTGAAAACTGACTTACCTCTACAGTACTTTCAGGTGCATCATCATCACTATGCGTGTGTTACCTTGATCGCTGACTCTGACATCGAGGTGATAGACTTGATGTTCTTTACGCTGCAGTGAGCGCAAAGCCTGAATTCTTCCAGAGGCAGCGTCGATGGAGAAGACAACGGGTGTGGTGGGTGGATTTTGGGACAAGATGGAGTAAGTTATCTGAGCATTCAGTGTCCCGGCTTCATCAATATCATGGGCCAACAGCTCCCCAATCAGGCTGCCTGGAACCACACAGAACTTAAGAATCTAAGCTATTCATTGATTTTTATACGACCTGTAAATGTTCAGAAATTTAAAAGCACCCCAGAGGTCTAGTTAGGAGTAGATCTAGATGACTGCAGTGCAGAAGCATAGATGAACACATTTTTAATAATATGTTTATATATGTAATATAAGCTGTATCAATATTTATAAGACATTAGTAGGAATTTCACACAAATAAAATGAACTTGCATACATTTTTGCAGAATATAATATTACTGGACACAATTTAGGAACATTTCTTAGATCCTGAAGAATGGGACAGATTAGTATGTATGTATCATGTGATAACATGAGAACTGCTGTAAAGGGCAACTTTTACATCTGAGTAGATGTAAGAGTAAATTACCGTCTGCTATTCTTTACACTCATCTAAGATCTCCCTGAGGAGCATACCTAAAAGTTTGACAAATATGGACTGAGAAACACGAAGAAAACTAAGAAAATAAAGCAAACAGAAGAAGCAGCAGTGAGAGAAAAACATCTTGGCTGACTAAGGACATTGAGGGACTTGAATGGGTCATGTAGTAACTGTACATGCTTCTTACCTACAGGCTCATTCTCCTGCACCTCAAATACATTCTCTTCATTTTCACACACTGGTGCATTGTCATTCACATCCTGCACCAAGACTTGAATCTCCATGGGTGGATCCACCTCATTGCCGTCTTCATCCTTTGCCATCACCACAAGGATGTACTGAAAAGAAAACCAACAGAAGTTTAAGAATAATTCCCAGATGTTACTCTTTTATTTCAACATTAGTTTAGAGAGATTCATTGAGCAAACTCAGCATGTGTCCATGTACCATGTCCTTGTCTTCTCTGTCCAGTGACTCTGTCAGGAATATTTCTCCATTTACTGTTATGTGGAAGGGGAACTTTAGCTCTCTCTCTTTCTGCATTAAGGTGTAGATGGCGTCAGGGTCATTAGAATGGACCTGGACCCAGAGAGAGGGGAAGAATCCACAGTGGGGTAGTTAATTAATGGACATAAAGTAGGTATAGTGAGAGTTTATACTTTCAAATGTCTATATTTATCCCACCACACCTGTGCAATTTTCAGAGGATAAGTTTCCTGCAAGTTCTCTTGAACAATTATTGGTCCAGGATTGACCCACAAGTTTTGCTGTACGACGATGTGAACTTTGGTGTTTCCACTCAGCGCAGTCTCTGATTTTCCTCCCAGGTCCTGCACACGCACAAACAGGGTGTAGTCTGGGTCCTCCAGGGGGTCCACATTCCTCCTCCGCATCTCTGATACCACAGAGGACAGTTGAAGTTAGAACAGAATAACAAAAAAAGTTGAAAAACAACAAACAAATTTCAGCTGACCTCTAAAATTGGACAGCTGAGTCAGATGGATTTGGCTCAACCACTCTCCTCAAATGACCTTGTCAACTCAACACCCAACAAATCACACAACTAGCACTAATCTCTAACAACAGTTTCTTCATTACTCTCTGTTTATCTACATTAACATCACCCATAACTCAGTGTCATCAAGAGCTCCAGATTTTAAGGTTAATACACACCACACAGGACTGGGATCACTCATGACTTTTAAGATGTGTACATTTAAAATCATATCAAACTTTTCATTTGTAATTTTAAATCATTAAATCTAGACTAGAGCTAATACTGAATGGTTATTTTTATTAAAAATTAACCTGCCAAAAATTTGTGTTTAAATTATAATATCATTGTTGTTTCATCGGCTTTGCAGAGATATTCAATTCATATATTTGTTTCATATGATGGAAGATAACCACAACAGGTTGGAACTTGTGAAAATATAACTGGCAAATTTTCTTTCCATGATTAACATACTCAAATAGCTAATAATGAATAGTTAATTACAATAATATGAAAATAGTTGTTGAGTATTTGTCTGCCGATTGACTGATCATTATTGCAGTTCTATATTGGGATACAGACCTGCTCTCTCCACACAGGTGAAGAAGGGGTTTTCTTCATAGGGGATATTCTGCCCTGGACAGTAGTTGTTAAACTTTGTCTTCAGAGCGTCAATGCTCTGATCTTCATTCCTGCCATAGTGGATACCCTCTCTGGCCTTTAGCATCTTTTCCCCTGTTGAAGGACACGCATATATCAAATATCTTTGAGCATGCTTTTACACATTATGTATGGATTTTCACATACAAGTCAGTTGCCCACAAGCTCTATTGAGAGTCTCCTGCCTGAGAAATGTGATAAGAAACCTTCCTTCACAGTGCACAGATGTGTGAAGAAGGATATTCAGACTCATTCACATGCTCACACACACTCAAAGTAATCAACATCACGCGACACATTTAGGCAATCTGCCTCCAATCAGTGTTAATCTTGAGCACACAAGATGAGCTGTGTAATCTGGATTTGCAGTGTCACTATACTGCCAGATTAGAGGCAGAAATGGACAGATTATAGACTTTCCCATGGACACTCCATCCAGTTCTGTGTGTCTATGTCTGAGCTCATGTCTGTGCATTTGATTGTGTGTTTACTGGCATGTGTGTGTGGCACCTTCTTCTGTGGTAGAGATCTCGCCAGTGATGGGGTTGATCTGGAACAGGGGGATGTGTTGTTTGATGGGGATCTGGCTGACCAGACTGTAGAGCAGTTGAGCATTAGGAGTCTCAGGGTTGTCCTGATCCAGCGCAAACACACGGGTAAATGGGACACCTGGAACAACAGACCGGACAGATGTTTGAGTTTTACAGGATTTTGTACTCAGTGGGTCAGAGAAGCATAAATGCTGCATCACTGCTTCTTCTCCATTCTTACACAGAGAGCAAACAGAAATATAGCTTAACCCATATGTATGCCAGAAATCACGAAAGGGCTGTCTTATAGAACAACAATGGCACTCTAATAAAATTCAGACATTGCTGGACTTAATTTAACTGTCAACCATATTCCAAAGTACACCAGGTTTAGGGTTTTAGAAAAGGTGTCCTATGTCATTGCTTTCCCTTCAATTTTCCTCTGGACATATTTTCAGTCAGTCTTGTTTTTACATTAGAAGTTTCCTCCCTTTCCTATTTGTGTACTTATAACACACACACCTGCTGCTTTGTTCTCTATAACCACAGCTGTGTAGTCACTCTGGTTGAAGAATGGAGCGTTGTTGTTGACATCCAACACATTTATGGTCACATAAACTGGACCGTCAACTACTTCATCATCTGCCAGTGCCTCCACCTGGATATATTCATACACACAATATAAATACTTAGTGCTATGGTGGTGCAGTATTGTTTTCTGTATGTTTGTCTATAGAAGACAGAGCATGTTACCTTGATCATGTAATGGCTATCTTGAGACCAGTCCAGAGGTTTCTCCAGGTAGAGCCACCCATCCTTTGAAATCTGAATGTTGTCCTTACCTTCTCCACTCAGTCTGAAATCATTCACAGTTGGATCAGTCACCTGAAACTATGGAGCGATTGATGGGAAGGAGAAAAATGAAGAGACGTGTGAATATATTAAGGCTGATGTTTAGTTTTATGAGAATTAATGTGACAGAAACCAAACAAACATTATTTTAAGAGTGAGAATTAAGAGAACAAACATCTAAAAATCCTAAAAGAACCTCTTATGTTTGAATGACCTGAACATGATCTCTAATGGCTGGCATGAAAGACATTTGCTACTTTACTTAAGTACTAAAGAAGTACAGTAAAAAAAAAAAAAAAAGGACTAATACAGCAGCGTAGGAATACTCAATTACAAACAATGTTTCTCTGCACAAATTTGGCATGATTCTTTTTTTTTTTTTTTTTTTTGGCTTCAAACTGTTGAAACCATGAAATGAAAACCAAAAAATGAAAAGAGAAGTTTAGAAGTAAAATCTGCCTTTGGTAGAAGTGCTAGCAACTCAGATACAACAGACCCAAATTATACACTGCTTTTTTAAATTTTTTAAAGAGCCTTAAAACTTTAACATAAAATCTTAATTTCAAAGAATAGAAAGATGTAAGATGAACAAATTATAGTATAATGTGCAATATTTCCCTCTAAACAAATTCTAATTTAAATGCTGAGTGTTTCAATAAATATTACTTTGCACTGCTGCTCACACTTGTGTCCTACCTGATGAATGGGATATGGCACTGGTGTCCCTTCTGGCACATCCAGCACCGTGTTCTCAAATGGGCCCTTCTTTTCCTCCAGATCCTTCCCAACACCCTATCAGAGCATGGAAACAGAGGTCAAAGGTCACTAAATACAGTACAGGCTGAGGTAAAATTGAACCTTTAACACTCACGCCCACATTTGCCCTTTTCGTTTTAGCGAAACTGCAGCTGAGTGCAGTCGGGTCGCGGACCAGTTATTTATTGAACTGAAATTACAGGACAAGTAAAGAAATTTGTATGTTCCACCGGAGGACAGAAGAGCAAAGTCTACAGACACACTAACAGTTAACTTACACTTTTCATTTCCTTTTAGTGTGAAAGGTTTTTGTTGATTTTATTTCTTTAAACTTACAGACGGTTTCTTTGTAAATGTCAAAAATCAAATCTTCTTTCTTGTGCTTTTAATGTTCCAAACTTGTCCCAGAAACTGTATATGATGATATCTCTGGATTAATCCACACTGACTGATTGACAGACCTTTTAACAAGTTCATGTAACTGAGTATTAATGAATATGTATTGAAGGGCTGCAGCAGCATTTGGCAGCACTATGTACTCACAATGCTGAACAGGAGTGGGAGCAACAACAGATGCACGATGGGTGTCATGATCACAGGCTGGGAATGGAGAGGAAGAGCAGGAGAGGAGGAGGAGGAGGAGAAGGAGGAGGAGGAGGAGGAGGAGGAGCTGTCTCTTATACATCTGCTGAGTCGAGAACGTCTCTGTGAGCCAAGGAGTTGCTCTGG